>JAUCNQ010126336.1:0-10203 GCA_032352715.1 Bougainvillia muscus | reverse complement strand
ACTTACTTCACTGTGTTTATTTTGTTAAATAAAGAAGAGAATTGCTTGTTACACACTCTGTTTTTTTTTCATTTCCTAATCATAGGATCAGAGGACCTTCTTTCAAATTTGAAAAAACTGCGCGAAAAATACATTTTTCATTGGTGCGCGAAAATCAATAGTGCGCGAATATATCAATTATTCAGCTGCGCGAAAATTAAAGGAGCGAAAATTAATGGCGCGAAAATTAATGGCGCGCAAAAATTAATGGAACTAAGGTATATGCATCAAAGCAAAAATTAACTAAGGCTAGATGCTACGAATTCTATTAATTCACGTAGTAAACACAGTGTTAACAGCAAACTGGAAGACAGTCAAAGTGCCATATCATCTTAATTTGTGGCAGGCATCAATATAGTAATCATACTATCTTCCTTTATTTATGATGGACTATGTACCCAAACAATGTAAGAAGTCTGGATCATAAGCTGCTATTATAGTGGTCAAAGCTGACTGATGGTATTTTTAAGAATGACAAAGAAGCATTAGTAATTAATTACTTTATTTGTGTCGTTCTTAATAAGACAAACTGCAAGCTTTGACCACCATAGCGGCACATGATCCAGTAGTGCTGCAAATGTCTGGTGTGTTTTTTTTTTATTGTTTTGTAAGCTATTTTTTGAACCGTCCACAAAATCCATATCGATAAATCCAACCAATTCTCATTAAAAAGAAGTGTTGTTGTGCATCCTTTATATGCACAGTAACACTTTTTCAGAAATGAAAATGGTAAATTTTTGGATTCGATTATTATGAGTCATAATACCTGTCTAGTTACTAGTACTTCATTCCCAATAGTTTCAAAGTAAACAAGGAAAGCACGATTGACACGTTTTTCATTGATCAAAATTACATTTTTTTCATGAACAACACTTTCAATTCCATTATCGATGTCTATAACAAAACCATTATCTGTCGTATTCGTGTAAAGGAGAATATGGTCTAAAAATATTGCAACATATACGCCTTGATAAAATGACATATCCATTAGCTTTGAGGATAATACTTCCTCCTTCTTCTCAACATATTGATTCTTGACTGTAGAAAACTGTGTTAAAATATTTTTTGTTGCACCGCCAACAATTTGTTGTTGAAAAAGGTAGAATTCGTTTAGAAAACCGGAACAGAAAGTCTTTTTAACCTCAACGCAATCTACATTATCCACGATAACTTCTTGTGTAATTTTTTCATTTTCAATTACAAGAAATGAGCTATCTGACTCTATCTGTGGTTCCTTTGTACTAAAAATTCTAAATTTAACCTGACCTTGTATTGATCTGTAAACCACAACTGCTTCATTTAAACCCAGTGCAGCAATTTGATAAACATTACTCACATCTTCGTCTAAAGATGCAACTTCTTGTCTTTCCATTGTTTCCATATTTCTGCTAAATGTAAACAGATAGATACGCTTATCAAAGCAACACAACAACTGGTTAGGTTTGATATGAGGACAAAAAAGTGCAGAATCATAATTCGTTTTCTCCAATTCCCAGACATCTACCAGCATTTGAAAGCAAGAAGATTGAAGAATGTTAGACAGTACTTTTGCAGATGGTCTTTTCAGTGCTGAACTCTGCCAGGTCTTCTGCACAAGCTTAGTTAAGACCATAAAAGGTTGAATTTGCTTCCGGCTGGAAACCAATTGAAATTTCTTGAATTTCGGTCTTTTACCACACTTCAAGTGTTCTTCAATGTCTTTGTTGTCGGTTCCTTCAAATGGATACGTTCTAGTGATCATCTCATACATAACCAATGAAAAACACCAAATATCAACGGCTTCACTATAAGTTGCTCTCCCAATCAAAATTTCCGGAGCATAATATCGGGGGGTACCAACGTCTTTAGCAAGACCTGTAGAGCTCATGAAGTTTGCCAAACCAAAGTCAATGATCTTTACAATACTACTATTTGGACAATTATCAAATATGACAACATTTGGTGGTTTAATATCACGATGAAGTATTCTTGCTCGGTGGAAAAATTCTAATGCATCAGCTATTTGATAGCATGAACGAAGTACAAAAGCACGATCAAGATCACAACGAGAAGACTTGATAAATTCTGCCAAAGATCCAAGGGGAGCTCGTTCCATTATGATACTAAGTGTTGGTCTTTGATTAACATCTTTTAAACGGATACCAAATAAAGATATAATATTTGGATGTACACTAACAGTTTTTAATATCAGTACTTCTTGTCGAAATTCTTGATATTTGTCAGCAAAATCAACTTCTTCCATATTAAACTTTAATTCCTTCACTGCAACATCACATGTGATAGAATCGTGATTACACCTATCATGAGATTTCAAAGCACCATGATATACATTACCAAAACCACCAAAAGGTGCGTCCTCAACTCTATTTACTTCCAAAGAATGACATTCATTTAACAACAATAGAGGATGATCATGAAATAAAATTTCAGGAAAGAGTTTCCGAATTGGTGCATTATTATTGCGGTTGTGCCAGCATATCATAGAATCTTCTCCCGTTGACAAAAAGCTTTTTAGGCAATCATCCCAAGAAAATACAGTCGGTGTCATTGATCTGTAACATACAGCGCATGGTGCGAATTGCTGAAATGGAGAATGTTGTGGATTTGGACCACGCTCAGATAATGGCTGGTGCCATTCAATAATAACTGTTCTAAGATCATCCGCAATACTGCTTATCAATCTTGCGCCAAGTTCACGATCATTTGTCTTCACTTTACTCTTTATGACAGCTTTACCTTTAAAAGGATTAGCCCTTCTAGTATTATTTGTTAATTGTATATAAGATTGATATGGAGAATTGATTTCCTCAACATTAATTTGTTCAACCTTAAGATAGATTTGATTAACAACATCATTGTATATTACCCCATGTCTCCAGTAGTGAACATAGCTTGGAGTCAATACACTTGCTTCTTCTGTAGGATTATAAAACATTAAATCTCTACTTTCTAACAGATATCGATCCAAATATTTCAACAATCTTGATATAAATTTCACCCAAAATCCAAAAGGTACATAATTCAATGTCAGGAATCTTTTGTATCGGTATTCTGCAGTAAAAGTGCCATCGTCAATGTCTGGCGGTTTATTTCCCATTGCATGTGCTAGTTGAACATGCCCATCAGGTGTTTCAAACCCAACCTGAAATACATCTAGAATCTGTTTCAAATGTGGCTTGTAAGGATTTTCAGCTATCTGTTTTTCTAACTCTGCCAATGGCCATTTTCCACCGGAACGATATCCAAACTCTTTGAGTTTCTGAAAAGCATCTATTAAACCTTGCCTTTCAGTAAAATATGAATCTTGCAAGTCAGCACTCTTTTTAAAATGAAGCAAAACACCTAAAATGAAAAAATATGCTAAACTTTATAAACATTATGGTATTATTTTAGGGGGAGGGGGGGGGGGTAAAATCGACAAAGTTTAAAGGGATTATGCTTCCGCCCATAGTACAGATTTCCGTTAGGAAAGTACATGTTTGATGATTGATAACAAGGTCTCTTAATGGTCTTCCACAAAATGTATTGCAAATATTACCGTTTTTATTACCAAGAAGTGTATTTACACATGCTACCTTTTCACATAAAACAGGCTGTCATTTAGAATGACTTCATAATATGTTGTTTCACGTTATGAAAATATATAATATAAATATGAAGATTTGTAAGATGGACTTGTAAACAGGAATCATTGTGGTGACCATATAAAAGGCCGTTTTACTCTATTAGCACTAGGCTCTACTTTGTGGCAACAAAGAAGGTATAATGCTTGAACTGTTTTCCAAAACAATGGAGACTACGGCAGTGACAAAAGTATGTCGAGTCAACCTAACTGTTCACACTTTTATCGATTTGAAAGACCTGTTTAAGAAGCCAAGATTGCAAAATACATGACTTTTATCTACCTGTATCGTGTAAGAATTGTATGACACTTTGTAAATCTCTCTGTAAATGTGAAGAGAGAGTATCGGGATCATCTAACTTGTGCTTTTTCTTCGAACAAGGATAGAATATCTTTAAGCATCTATGTTCAGAGTTGAATTTTATATCAGACATCTTTTTCAACATTTCTTCATTATCATAAACAATCTTCTTGGGTTCATCACCTTCAAGGCTGCTGTTCTGTATCATGTCAGATAATTTGAAGTAATTTTTGGGTAGATTTTCACCTAAGACACATTGACCACTGGAGGAACTTTTGATAGAGAATGCCACTTTTCTTAGTATTTTCCGAAATTTCTTGATTGCTAATAAAAGAAATTGTACCTGATCTTATTAGGAACTCTGACAAAATTCGCATTGGAAAAAGTACCAGTTTTCATTAAAAAAGTGCCTCCTTTTTGTAATGAAAATGGTACAAATTGCAATACAAAATGATAATTAGATGTTCCTTTAAGAGCGGGACCAATATAAATAAAAAAATAAATATATAGCATAGTTAAAAGAATAAAGTAAAACTTCTGTAGTCTGTAAAGTATTTAAGTCTTAACCCTATTTCAATCAGGCTTTTTTGGAAAAGTTATTTCTGGGGGGGGGGGTATTCTGGCCCTCCTGGATAACTTCCGAAATATAAGTCAGATAGCAATGAAACTTTGCACACTAGTAGGAAATCATAAAAGGAACATTTTCAATTTTTTTTGATGAAGTCATCACTTTCTGTATGACGTCAATAGAAATATCTATTTTTCAATTTTTTTACGAAAATACAATGAGTTCTTCAAATCTATCTTTTTAAAGTTGTACGCATGATAATTGATTTTTTATTCGATATTCTAAAAGCTATTAGATAGGGCAAAATATAAGTCACAAATTTGTTATCACTTGACTCTTCTTTCATCCAGAATGAGGCGCCAAATTTGACATAATTTCAAAAAAAAAATGTTTTTTAATTATATATATAATATCAATATATAAACATGTTATACCTGAGAAAAACTACTCTCATATTTGTAACAAGCATAAAATTTCCTTTCTTTTGATATATAATACGACTATAAACTTATATAAAAAGATATACAGCCGAAATGCCTATTTCATACCTAAATACCCAATTTTGGCTCACAATAGGCATAATAATGCATAATTAATTATTTAATTTTATTTATGTAAAATGAGTAAAATCTAAGATAACGGCTTTCATAAAAATTTAAATATTACACCTGACCCCCGGAATCCGGTTACCATGGAAACACCGAACTATTTTTGGAAGATTTTTTTGGTGGAAAATATGACCAGATAAATTTAAGGTAAAGTCATAAAGTTTTAGGGAGATTGGCCCAACAGAACAGAAGTTATGACAAAAAACCCCGGTTGAAATAGGGTTGAAATAGGGTTGAAATAGGTTAATGGACGTCCACAATCACAGCATTTCCATCTTAGTGCCACTGTACATCTTAGTATAAAGAAACATAAAGAAATAAAGAAATATGTGAATAAAACTTGATACAATATAAAAATTACGGACATGTTGAGGACATTTGAATCTGAACGAATTTTTTTTATAGTGATAGCACATTGATGCATGCTCAAGCTGCTTTTTGATAAAAAGTTTTATCAAAAGCCTACCTGCCGTTTATAGCATTTGTATCATGTTGATTTTGTGAATATGACCAAATACAAGGTTTTTATTACCGTAAATGCTCTGTTTGGTGTGGAAAAATCCTGTTTTGTTTTAATGTATATGAGTTGTTTGCCTTGTTATACAATACAGTTCAGCCTTAGTTGCTAACCTTTATGCGAAGTTCAGCCTGGCTGGATGGTTGCTAAGGAGTTGCTTTAACTATGACCTAAATCTCAGCCTCAACCCTTAGCAACTCAGTTGCTTATAAAACCTATGTAAACAGTAAATAAATGCTTAGTTTTATAAATTTCTTTCAATCATTCCTATCAATTTAAAGTGTTATTTTGTATGTACTACTTTATCTGAGATGAAAAAGAAACGACTTGTGAAACGAATTAAAGTAAGTTTTTGAGACAAAACCAAACATGCTTTCTTTTAAACGCATTCCCCTTATAAATGCTCAAATTTGAGAAAGACAAAGTGAAATAAAAGCCACCCTAATAAACACCCCTATAATCGCTGCATCATGTAAAGCTGCGTAAATTGGAAGAAAGGCTTAACCTTTATACCAAGCTAATTGATTTTGGCACTTTTACGAAAGCTGCTATAACTTTTGAACCGGTTTACAAATATACTAAAGTAAACCCATTTATAAATCATAAATGGATGTATTTTCATATGATATACACTGAAATTTGTTTCAGCTACCCTGTTTCCAATCAGTTCTGCATGGACTTTTCTTATTTTTTAACAAATTAAGTGAAAAAAATTGCGGATACTAAGGAGTTGTATATAACCAAGCAAACTTTTTAGCCTTGGAAGTTGTAGAACTTACATGACTAGCGTTTATATATTGCTGTTATGCGTATGTTTTGCAACGCCACTAAAACATCTTGACAATCTAAGAGCATAGAATGTGAGACAAAATACTAAAACTGACATTTCTTTCCAAGTGACATTATTCTCTGAGGTTTCACAATCGTCAATTTGGCCAATTGATACTGTCTACACCCGCTACCGATCGCTAAATGGTGCATACGTTAAAACGAATATATACATACTTGATATGATTTTTGAAAAATGAAGTTCGTGTTTCTGCAGAAAAGGGTCGTGACTGTATAAACCGTGACTGTATAAACCGTGCACTCTAATAAACGCCACCGTTAAAAGTCACATGATTAAATAAGCGTTGTGGGGTTTAAAATAGGAAATATGGGACATATGTTGAAATATCTTATGTTACTCCGTATGGCAATCAGGTAGAAAAATGCTTTAAATGTTTACAACTTACAAATATCTTTATCACACACTTCTGCATTACTGACCAAATTAAACCAATGTTTACCACATGAACTGCCTGCTTTTCGAGAGACAGGTCTATCTTTTTGGATTCCAAAATTTAGAGATGAAAATCTTTGCTTTTGATTGTTTAACCACTCTCTTAATTCGTTTTCTTTTTCAATAAATGTTGTACGTTCAATTTTGTCTGCATGTGTACCTAAAATTAGACAACCAGTGGAAAAGTTGGAGAATATTCAATTCAAAAGGATATTTTTCTATCGTCTGACTTTTTTATGCTAATTGAATTTACCATAACTTTTGCACTGCAAATTTTCTCCCTTTACTGTTTAGTTAGATTTTCTAACTCACTTGCATTAGGATTTCTTAAGGGAGCAGGGAACGTCCACAAGATTCATATGAAAATTCGTATCAATTTGTAAATCGAGTGACTGAGGGGTATATTTTTTTGTGCCTACTAACGTGTACATCAAGTGTCGTTGTTGCATCTAAAGACACCTTTAAATGATAAAATTTTTGTAAAACAAAACCAAATCATTTCAAAAGCAACATGTCTTATGCCACTTTTTGACTTAGAAAAATGTGCTTTACAAGAAGCCGTCTTTTTGGACATACCTACAATTATAATACTTGCATTAGGCACATAAGTCACTAAACAACTTAACCATTCTTTTAGTTCGTTTAATGGTTTATTTACATTCCACACAAGTAAATATAAAGAACGCTCAGTGAAAAAACATTGGTTAGTACTGTACTCTATTTCACCAGGGAAATCAACAATCTTGAGATAGAAACGTCGAAATATCGATTTCAATGTAAGCTGTTCTCCTAGTTGTAGCCCTAAAGAGAAAGCAATTACAAATACAGGAAAAATGGCGAGAATGATTGTAACTCAGACAATGACAATCAGTCATTAAGGTACCGTCCACAAAATTCGTATCGTAATACAAATTATTTTCACCACAGAAGAAGTGTTTTTGTGCATACTAAGTATGTACAGAAACACTCCTGCTGTATGAAAATTGATAGGAATTTTGATACTAATTTTGTGGACAGCCCAATCTAGATTAGCAGAATCTAAGAAGGAAATTTTACTTATGCCAAAACAGGTCTAAAAACTCCAGTATCTAGTTTTTAAAACTGTTTAATGCTCTGTATTCTTAACCCTATTCCGTATGGGGTATTTATTTTTCCTCGTACCTTTGGGGGGGGGGGGCGGATTCCCATTAATTGGCGGATTTCAAATTAAAAATTCGATAGAAAATATACACGAGGGACCGTCCACAAAAGTCGTATGGAAATTCGTATCAATTTTCATACAGGAGTGTTTAGTATGCACAAAAACACTTCGTCTGTGAAGAAAATGGTTCGTATTACGACACGAATTTTGTGGACGGTCCACTACGTATTTGATATAAATTTACATCGGAAGACCTAATTTTACCCTGTGTCCTTTCCAGAGGATATATATTAGTATGACCAAGTAAAGATTGAATAAGGCTCGATTTTCCATGACGTTCTGGTCCAATTACAAATAAATGCATTTTTCTATTCCGTTTCATAGCATCTAATCTTTGTCGATGATAGAACAACAGTTTATGTTGTTGTCCTTTTTTGTTATTTTCACACAGACTAAACGGGTATGCAAGCTGAAATATAATTATTTGATTGGTGAATAGAAATTTATAATCTTCAATCCCAAGAAATTAGGAACCGTCTCAAAAATTGCTTAATAAATTCGCTTCATTCCTGTCAATTTTCATCTGCGATTAAGTGTAATTGTGCATACTTAATATGCACAATAACACTTCATCGGAGGTGAAAATGAAGCGATTTGTGAAGCGAATTAAAGCAAATTTTTGAGACGGACCTTCACAAAATTCCTATGGGAATTCATATCACTTTTCATACAGAATGAGTGTCCTTGTCTATACTAGTATGCACAAAGACGATTCTTCAGTGTTGAAAATAGTACGTTTTGTAATACTAATTTTGCGGACGGTCCGTTAACACATATCAGATTGGAAACGTTGAACACGCAACAATATCAATTTTTTTCACTCTTTAATTATACTTTAGGACCTTCCACAAAATTTGTACCTTAAAAAGGCGATATTTTTGTACAGTAAATGCGCATGATGAAAATTGTGAAAAAATAGTGTCGCCTTCCACAGGGTAAATAGTTTCACATTACTGTATTTAGCTTTTTAATTTCGTCCTTTACCAGTTGGTAGAAACTGTAGGGTTCATCCGTAGAAAATTGAGACAGCCGAGATATGCATATGGTGTCAAAGATTCTAAACTCATGCTTGATTTTAAGTCACAGCTTTGTACACAGCTTTGTACAGATCTGTTTTTAGATTTTTTTTGTGACCTGTAAAATAAGTAAATAAATTACTGTCTGGAGACATGAAGTTTTTTATCAGAAAAACAACTTTTGTATACGCACGCAAAGTAACTAATCTGCACGTTTATCGCCAGCTTAACTCTCACATGAGAAATGTCAAACTACTTAGTTAATAAATGCTGTATAATAACAGGTTCCAACCCAGACCTATCTTAGCAGACAATGCCCCTTGAAATGCGATGTTCAAAGTGCACATTTTATGTAAAACAGTAAAAAAAAATACATATTTTCCTTTGAAGGTATGTTTTAAGGCTGGTTTACCTAAATTGTGCCCTTATTAAAATTATCAGATGTTGCCCTCCTATTCTAGATTAGACCTTAAATACATATATAAATGCAAACCTGATCCATTTCATTTAAACTGATAATCAAATCGGGTCTCATCTTTCCCATTTCGTTTGGAAATCGAATCAAACTTTTATTACCATCTAATTCCAAATTTGATAACATTGGCATATAACATAAACATAATGGAAAACTTTCAAAATTGTTATAAGCAATATTTAAAAATGATATACATGAATTTCTAAGAGATGATGGTAAATTCTGCAACTGATTGTTATTAAGATATAAGTGATTCAAAGCATCTTTAAATTTGATATCATTTGGGATTTTTTTTATTAAATTATGACCAAGGTCAAGAACGCGTATCAATGGTAGTTCAAAAATATCTTCATGAACAACTTGTAATCGATTATTTGATAAGACTAATTTTTGTAGATTTTTAAATTCAACCATTTTTGGTAACTTTTCTAATTTGTTATCTTTCAGATTTAAAATACCAGTTTGGGATATTGCTGTAGCCCAGATTTTACAAATGTTTTCTAATTCCAAACAATGCCAGTCTGTAAGGTTACGGTTGTCGTCGTGAAGTTTTTGTAAAAGAGCTAGTCTCACT
>JAUCNQ010126325.1:0-10203 GCA_032352715.1 Bougainvillia muscus | reverse complement strand
TAACACTTCATCTAAGATGAAAATGAAGCGAATTGCTAAGCGAATTTGAAGCGAATTTTTGAGACGGTCCCTTATCCCAGGAGAAGTTTCGTTTTATTTATACACACATACCAAGTTATATAAAAATACTTGATTCTTTTAGGTTCCTCCCCTTATGTACAACCCGGTACAACACAATAAATACTACAGATTTCGGAGAAATTTGTATCGTGGGTCTATACACACATACCAAGTATTACAAAAATACTTGATACTGTACAATGCTTCTCCTGGAATTAAAAAAATGAATGATTCAATAAATAAATTTTTGAGATAATTTCTTAGGTTACTAAAAATGTTATCTTATAATCGCTATTAAACTCTTTAAGATTAGCGGTAGCTAAAAACTTCGTATTCAAAATCGTTCCATTTTCATCTCAGAAGAAGTGCTTTTTTGCTTACTTTACTTAGTATGTATAAAGACACTTCTTCTGAATGAAATTTGACTGTCCCCTTAGTCTTTAAATGTAGATGTAAATTAAAGTTGGTATTACAAAAAGATATAAAGAAATTCCTATAAAGTCGTGAAAATTGTTTCATACCTACACAGTTGAAATTAAATCGTTTAGCATAAAGTCCAAATAAATTAGTTTGCTTTTATAAACAATAGCGAAATGAACTGTCATGGCTTCTGTGATTGGTTAAATTTTTCCGTCGGAAAAAATTTAACCAATCACAGAAGCCATGACAGTTCATTTCGCCTATAGAAAGTCTCCATGTAAACGAGTTTTACGTTTCAGGGGATTTAAGTATAAAGTATAATCAAACTGAGAGAAGAAGTGTCTATATTTATACGAAGAATATGCACTTCCTCTGAATGAAAATTTATACGACTTTTCATACGAAATTTGTGAATGGTGCCTTTAAAGCATGTTCGGCCTCATATCATTAGAAAAATTAAGCAGCCTTCCTCTTAAGATCTTTGCTGTGCGTTATGTGTTTTTTAAGTCATGCACCTAATAGTGAAATGTCTTTTCTGATTTCTGATTATTGTACCTGGCTATTATATTGTGACTGACATGTACCTCATACATATTGCAAAAAAACATATTGTCTGCATGTAAAGGTTATGTTATCCCTTAAATATTTTATCAACCAACGTGCTGAAATCTGGAGTTTTACTTCAGATATCGGCAAGTTGGTTGATAAAATCCTTAATGTAAAACTTCATTTTTCACGTAGTGATAGTTACAAACAATTGTCCACGTAGGACAATTTTTTTCATCTTTAATCACTTTTATCAGGTTTATCATTCCTAATTTATCAGTGTCAAATAAGTGCACAGTTGATTGTCATAATAATTAAATATTTTCATAAAATTCACTCGATTGACGTATGTTTGTTAATTGTTTACTGCTCGTCTTAGGAACTGTCGCAAAAATCCGCTTTATAAATTCGCTTCATTCCTATCAATATTCATTCGGAAGAAGTTTCTTGTGTACACATACTTCGTATTCAGAAGATACTACCAATATGCTTGGATGATATGGAATTATATGCTTTTGTGTCTAAATTTCACAACGTGCTTAGATATTGACCGTCTGTTACAACCTTCTTTCGTAAGTTTCCTCAACCTCGTTCCCTCATTTTTTTCAATTACTAAGAGATAAATTACCCTTGGAACGAGGTTGGAGTATCATCACTTGCATATGACGGTGCGGAGAAAAGACTCTTCGACCTGCTAAATTGTCAAGAACGAAGAAGACTCTGTAAAGAAGGTTGTCACTTTTAGATCCTTAAAAGGTTCTTCTGATTCGTTTGATTAATTATGTATCACCATAGATTTATCTATGGTACCACACGCGACACTAGAAAATACATTCATTATCTTCTGTTGAAAAATTTAAATATAGAATTTATAAATTACGAATAAGATAACTTTTTGCTTATTGATAATTTTTAACCCTTGAATACCTGGTGGTACCAAATGGTCACACACGCTTTAACAATCCTAGAGCAAAATGCTGTTTTGGATTCTTTTTAAGTGAGTATGTGACCATTTGGGGGACACCAGACGTTACAGGGTTAAAATAGCCCTCGTCGTGTTTAAATTCTCTCCCTGATTTGTGTAGTATGAACTAACAAAATGTTCTCAGGATCGCCAACCGCGTTCTCAGCACTACTCAGAATCGTGCTATGGATAGCTAAGTAAAACAAATCATATGATATTACGTCAATGGACCTCACTTGAAAATTAAAATCTAGATAAAGAAAAGTAAATACTTACGTACGTTCTTGGTCAAAGATTATCTAGACTGCCGCCTTTTTTTTATAAGCATAGTGTATTTTGAGTTCAGCCTTAATATGCTAATAAATTTCTTAGTTTAAGTCTCAAAATATGCTTACACAGTATCTTGATAGTACAATAGGAGAAGTTTTCTTCGTGAAGTTTAATCTGAAATTAAGGAAATAAACCTCTTGCTTTAATTAACCTTTTTTTTTAATTGCCACAACTATTACTCCCAGCCTTGCAGTATGCTAAGATTTTACAACGGAAAATCTTTCCTGATTTTTTTCTATCCGAAATTTGGAACCGCCGAAAGTTTTGGTTTTATAATTATTTCAATAAAAATCAATGGGCTTCAATGGCTATAAAACGTAATAGAAACGTGGTTTAATCATCTGGGCCCTGTCGAACGTGGATTAAATGTGGATTAGTTTAATCTGATATTAAATTTGAAGCTACACTTTTTTTATAAGCATAACCTTCATGAGCAACGTCGTCCCAGAGCCTCTTCGCTTTTTGATTTCCCGCAAATTAGACGCGAAGGAAGGCCCTTTCGCGTCTATCTCGCAAATGAAAAAGCGAAGAGGCCCTGGGGACGAGGCTGCTTTATAAGCATATATAGGCTGAAAATACACCAAACAATAAGCACTAGGCTGGGAATAATAATTGTTGCAACCTTTGTTAAAAAAAGATTAAATGAATATAAGTCAACCTCGATCCCAGGGCATTTTGTATCTTTCTGATTTTTTGGATACTTAAGGAGCAGAAATTTTCGTTGGCACAAACTTTCGCGAATGAATCGATATAGGATTTTTCGCGTTTTTTACTTTCGCGAATCGAACCAAAATTCGCGAAACTCGCAAAAGTTTGTGCCCTCGAAAGTTTGTGCTCCTAAAGTAGTCGAAATGAAAATTTTAAGAAAGATACAAAATGGCCTGCCATCGAGGTTGAAGAGAAGTGCTTTTCCTCAATTTAACCATAGAATTGTGCTGTGGCCCAGTTTTATGTATGGTTTTATTAATCTTTTTTCTTCAGGACAAATATGCTGTATTAGAAAAAAAATGTTAAAAGCATATTTATGCATTCATTTTAAACATTTTTCCCTTCGAAATTGATATTTAGTAGTGAATTTGTCCGAAAAAATTTCTGCATTAAAATAATGTGTCCGGAAATTTTTCCTCTGAAATTTTAAGTATCTTATGCTTAATCCTTGGTGGATTTTCAGCCTATATTATAAAAAAGAATGTTCTGAGTAATTGTTTCAACTCCGTTGACAAAGTAGCATGTTAGAACTGTTAAACGTCTGACTGTCAAACTTTTGTCATACAAATCCTCCCAGAAACCAGACGAAGAAAGTAGATTGAGATATATTTCAGTGTCATGTTTATCCCTTAGACTCCAGCCTTATATTCCAGAGTTGACTCTTTAGCTCAAAATGCGGTCATCTCATAAATTATATATAGAATTCATTTTAGGCACTCTGAAAGTGTAATGGCAAGCTCTAATGGTAACGAATTCAAGGAAAAATTGACGTGGTTTTCACATGTTTGCCTTAGTCGACAGATTTCGTAAAAAATGGTGCAAAAGCAAAATGACTATGGTACCTCTTTGAAGAAGAAAAAACCTTTATACACGCTCTTTTTTTTATAAGTACCGCCTTTATAAGCACCTGAGACTCAAATTCGGTCAAAAATTAAGCACCAGCTAAGCACCACACTAGGCTCAAAAATCGTTGTTTATCAGAAGGAAAAGTGATTTTAGATGTCAAACCTGAGTTTTTTCTTCCCTTTAGATCCCTTGCTTGAATTCCTCGTTTTGTGTTAAGTATTCCCAGTAGCCCTTAGACGCCATAATAAGTACCATCTTAGCACCATCTTAGGCTCAAAATGAGGAAAAAATTAGCACCAGCCAACCTCAGTCGAAATTTCCTGGTGCTTATAACAAAAAGAAGCGTGTAACAACAGAAACTATAACAGAAAAAACATTTTCTTAATTCTTCTGCAAACACAATAGATACAAAACCAAAAGGTGCAGTGACATGGTGCTGGAAAGCTACAGATCCCTTAAGGTAAGAAATTTTCGCGGAATTTATTTTCGCGTTCGAAGACTAGAAAAGTGGCGAAATTCGCGGAATTTATTTTCGCGTTTCATCTTAATAAGCTAACAAGTGACGGAATTTATTTTCGCGATTGATGTCTATAAAGGCAAAATTCAGGATATTTCTGTAGTAAAGTTGTAAAAAAAGTTTAAAAATTTGGGAACAAGGGTATTGAAATAAATGGAGGAATTTATTTTTTCGCGATATGCCCATATTAGCTAATTTCGCGGAATTTATTTTCGCGATTTAGGGCCAAAATCGCGAAAATTAATTCCGCGAAAATAACTGCCGCGAAAATTTCTTCCCGCGAAAATATCTTACCTTAAGGCAGTACTTTTTAATAAGCAGAAAAGCCCAATCATCCCAGATCAATCTACTAAAAAAATTTAAGACAACTTTCATCTTCCTCTGGTACATCATACTTTAATGATATAATAAGCATACGCTTAGCATAAAATTAGGCTGAAACAATAATTTTATTAAGCATAACTGAGGCTGCAGATATTTTTTGCCCTGTTTATAAAAAATAATGATTGTATATGAGAAATGATACGAAATTTGCGAATGGTACGTAAGGATTACGGGAGAAACTACAACTTGAATTCGTTTACATGTTTTTCGTTTTTTAACATTAAAACAGAGTCACAATACAATTCATGACAATTACGATTACCATCACTGTTATAGAAAAATCTAGAAAGAAACAGAGTAAGGACCAACAGTAAGTTTATCCCAAGAAGGAAACCTGTGCTAGGAAGTGACTATAAACTGCGTTTAACTTAGGAACCATCTCAAAATTTCGCTTTATGAATTCGTATAAATTCGCTACGTCCCTGTATACTTTGTATACACAATAACACTTTAACTAAGATAAAAATGAAGCGATCCGTGAAGCGAAGTAAAGCGAATTTTTGAGACAACCTTATCTAACTTGATTGTAATGGTTCTCGTGATTATCACATTAAAGAAATACCAATTTCTACGAAACCGGTGTTATTCATAGTGTAGTTGGGTTGTACATAAGAGGAGACGAAAAGAAGTCTACAAAAACAGTGAACAAGAAAGTTAGAAAGCGACTATTAATTGAGTTATCTAACTGATTTAGCTGGTTGCTAATGGTTGGTGTAGTGTGGAGTAGGTGTTAGTTCGATACCACTGTTAAATATTTTGAAAAACTTGTTTAAGCATAAAATGATTCTAGCAATAACAAGCTCGTATCCAGCGGCTTGTCTCTCTTTGTACCTCAGTCTTCTCACAATATCAAAGCTGATAAGTAGCCCTGAATACGAAGTTGTGGAAATATTTTTCAGACAGCAGTTCTCCAGCCTTCGGTTTTACTGTTCGTTTATTAGTAAGTGTGAAATTTTTGTTCGTTTCTCCACAGTTCTTCTAGTTCATTATCGTGTTGTGGAAAGCGTTCAGCATATGATTTAATAAGTTGTGAAGCTTCTCCTTCGTATTCATGAAACTTCACTTCATTCCCTAGAAAACAGTTAACGCTAAGGGTTCGTCTCAAAAATTTGCTTAATAAATATGCTTCATTCCTGTCAATTTTCATCACAGATGAAGTGTTATTGTGTATACTTTGTATACTTTTTATGAACAATAATACTTCATATGAGGTGAAAGTGAAGCGATTTGGAAGAGAATTAAAACGAATTTTTGAAACGAACCCCTAAGTTTGGAACTTTTGTTTCTCACACTGCATGACATTCAGGATAATCAATTTCGGATTACATAATGTCAAATATTAACGGATTATCCCGATTTTTTATGCAGTGTCATCTGTTAACGATTTTCCCTTACTGCATTGCATTTCGGATCTGCTTTAGCAATAATTCATTGCGTTAGAGTTGGTAACATGAACTGTGGTGGATATATTTCTTTACGGTCGACTATTCAAACTTGCCGACTGAATGGCCATTACCAAAAGGGACAGTGTGCTGGTTAATTAATATTCGGGAATCTTTTTGGTTCAGTCTACAAGTTTCAAAATATCTTTACACTTTAACTATAATTAAAAACTACGAATTAGGATTATTTGAGATGAAAATGAAGCATAAAAAATGACAATTCCAGCTTTAACCATCCTGCAGCATATTCTGTTGGATTGTGTAAGTACGTGTGACCATTTTGCAGACCTGTACATTAAAGGGTTAAATCGAATTTATAAGACCAACGTAGTCAAAATATATATACCGTAGAAGTCCGATGGTAGGCGTCCGCTTACCTCTATCGGAGGTTTACTATGCGAGTTTTTTTAGTGACCTATTAAAATTACGCCTACTTACTATGGGGCGCCTTCTACCGGACTTCTACGGTATAATCAAAACACAATAATCGTTTCTCATTCGAAACTTACCATCAACTATAGTATTACTTTGTACGAACATGCGCCTTGGTTGTTTTCTAGCCAGTACAATACCTCTCTTAGTTAGCATATCTTCATTTACCGAAGAGTAATTGTGGTACATATTCTGTGCACGATCAACATCAGCAGTGGCTTTATACAACTGAAATAAATAAAAACATTGAAGAGATAATCAACTTCATTGATAATAATGCACAAACACTGCATGAAAAGTTATGTTATCCTTTAACGATTTTATCAAGCAACCTGCTGGTTCTTTACTACAGATTTCAGCAGGTTATTTGATAAAATCCTTAACGTGAAACATCATTTTTTATGCAGTGAAAAGAATACATGGTGTCGCTTCAAACTACTAAGCGAGAAGGGACCGTCCACAAAATTTGTATGGAAATTCGTATCAAATTTCATACAGAAGGGGTGTACAAAAACACCCCTTCTGTATGAAAATTGATTCGAATGTTGTGGACGGTCCCTAAGCAAGAAGTCAAGTAGAGTAGAGAAGAGGAACATTTATTTCACATCGGGAACACAAATAATAACCAGCGTACAAGAATATTAATTTAAACAACACATCCGCTACAATATTTTTGGTATAGCTGAATTACCATACACCTAGAAAAAGCATCTCATCAACTTATCGAAACAGTCGTCTTGCGCTCATAGAGCTCTTTGATGTGCCCGTTTTATTCGAGTTTGTCAAAATATTTCCAAAAATAGGTCCATAAAAGCGTTTCAACAGCAAACGAAGCAGTTTTTCTTTATTGAAACGAAATAAAGTTTGTATTTGGGAAGAATATTAACAGAACATCATAAGAAACCACCTTTATACCTGTAGTCTCATCAAAAAGTTTGCAATTGCTTCTTTACCAGTTGTTTCAATCTTAGATTTATCCATAGTTATTAACAAGTCTGGGTTTCCATCTTCTCCTGTTGTTGTTGTTATGGTAACTAAGTCATTACCAGCCTCCAACAACACTTGCAAAATCACAAAACGAGCATGCATATGTGCCTAAAGCAAGAGATGCAAAATTCGTAACATAAATCACTTTCAACACAGAAACAGTGCATACTTAGTATCACCAAGACGCTTCTTCTGATTGAAAATAATACGAATTTCAATACAAATTTTGTGGACGGTCCCTGCCTGAGCAAATATCAACTAGGCGAAAAACTCAATCCAAACGCAAGAGATAGCTACCCTGTTGGCCTTTTTTACACAGGCCTTTATTTCGCCAAGAGTGAATTATGGCAATTACTTCGCTTTTAATTTGTTTTTGAGTTACATTTGAGGGAACTAAAAATTCTTTTTCTGACTATATTTCCTCATTTTCTGAGTTTCGTCTTCCAATCATCCAGTTGCTTGTTTGTGTTCGAAGTTGGATAATTTAAAAACGGGGAAAATTGGTGAAAACACGTCTTATTTATCAGTAATTGTTTTTAAAGTAACGCCGGTGAATACCCTCTTCTTTTCAAAACGCAGCCCATTTTACGCCGGCCCTTATTACGGCAAGAGGACAAACTAACGCCAATAAGGACCGGCGTAATAAGGGCCAACAACGTAGGTTGTTTCATATCAGAATAAACAGTGAACAGACAATTTTCTTAGCCACAGAATAATATTTTACCTGTTTCCATGCTTTCGTTTCTGGTGAATAAAACTCTAAACCAAGTAATCCTGCTCGTACCATATTTAACCAGTTGATATAAAGTATGTCATTTGCTACTTCTCCTTCGTGTCCAAAGATTCTAAAAAGATTGGAATTAAAATTTTAAAAACTAACACTATAATCAGAGTCACTATAATCTAGAAGCTTGAAAATAGTAGGCAAGTGCCTGCGAAGAAGTGTAAAACCATTAAAATTTCAAAAAGTATACACTTTTTCGCAGGTGTTTGCCTGCTCTTGGATCCGGCTTGATAATCAGAATAATAACTTGAAGGAATCGTTTTCAATATTTGTTTCATAAGCGCAAGGCATATTTACAGAGACACTTTTGAAAATTTCCATTCAGAAGGAGTGTCTTTGTGCATACATAGTATAGCCACCACCAATCCCTTCCCCAATTAAAGCATGATAGTATAGCTATGTATGAAATCAGATAAGACTCAAGATTATGAAAACACAGGTAAATGAAAGAAATTCTTGGATAAATTACCTTATAGACATAGCAAAAAACAAACTATTATAACTGCGCTACTAAACATTGGTAACAAATTTATTTAAAAAACAGATTCGCTGGGAACAAGGTAAATCATGGTCTGGGAACTAAGATAAATACTGTTCCCCATTGAAAAGAAGTCAGCCGATACCCCCCTGGTTTCCAAAACTGCGACTTCTCCCTAACTGCGATTGATCTTTGAAACCCTGTTGCTTAGGAGCCGTATCAAAAATTCGCGTTATAAATTTGCTTCTTTCTCATAAATTTTCATTCAGAAGAAGTGTCTTTGTGCATACTTCGTGACACTCTTCTGCCATGGAAATCAACAAATCTGGAAACAAGATTTTTAAAACAACGAATTTCTAAATGGAATTTTATAGTGAACTCCTTACTTCAAGATATTTCTATCCAAGCAGAGGTGCAATCCAACGCATTCTGCTCGACACTCTTCATACGAGGATGCAAGTGAACTAAACTTTGTATCCCACGTTTCACCATGTTTATACCAAGACGTGATCTACAATTAAAGAGGAGCTTTATCTATGACTGAATAATGGACCACTTGAAAAACAGTAAATTGACCAAAATTCGCGAAACTCGCGAAAAAATTAATACACTTAAGGTAAATTTTCAATATTCTTTTTTACTGAAACTAACGTGCTATCATTATTTGGTTGTGATATACAGTATACACGGATTTACTATGACAAGTGCTAAAAGACTGTGTAACAAAAGATTGTGTATCTGGTGGGGCTTCCACCCGCCATCGGTTGCGTCGTTCGGGTGTCATTAGGTTGGCTCACCATAGTGCTAGGTAATTAAATTGGATGACAGGGCGAAAGGTGCATAGTCTTGAGCACTTGTCATAGTAAATCCGTGTATAATGTATATCACAATTACATATAAATATCCTTGTTATATATATTCGTAAAATAATAAATAAAGCTATTTTATCTTCTGTGAAGTATCTCATTTTCACTATGGGTACACAGATTTTCATATTTGTTCATTATATAAATAGCAAAAAAATACTAGTTTTTCCAGTAATGCCTTACTATTATTCAAGAATGAGATGGTAAAAGAAATTCTAAAAATAATTTCCTGTTTTGCAGAGATAATGCAAAATTTTATCTCATCCCGGGGTGAGATAATTTTCAAGAGGGTTGAATTGAACATGTAAACGGGAAATAAAGTGTGAATCTCACCCTGGGACAAGATTTCACGTGTAATCGTGTAAATGTGTACTCTCGGTCACCTAATTGTATGGGGGGGGGGGGCGACAACACCAAATTTTGGAAAATTTACCACCCA
>JAUCNQ010126314.1:0-10204 GCA_032352715.1 Bougainvillia muscus | reverse complement strand
ATGTGATTGTGATTGTGGGGAGGATTGTGATTGTAATTGTGACGATGATTAGGTACCCACATTTGGTGTATTATAATTGGAACCGGTTTACTGTATGAAAATTGGTATGAAAATCGGTTGACCAGATTTGGATTATATGCTGGAACAGATTTTCTCTAAAAGTCAAATAATCGTATATGTAAGCTAAAGGGAGAATGGTTGGAATTATGAAAAAGGTTTTTCAGACGAATTCTAATGCAAGAGGATTTGAAACATTTGACAAAATGGCAAAGCAGAAATGCTACTATAAAACAAGATTGGTAATACGTCACAACATCACAAAACCATACGAAACTAGATTTTTATGCTTAACTTGTTAAAATGACAAATTGACAGGAGAAGATAGAAAAAAAAACAGTTTGTAAATTTATTAGTATAAAATAAAGAATCTTCTCAAAAATTAATTTAAAAAAACCCCTCTCCTGGCTGGTGTCCGGTGAATCCCCCCTTTAATTTTCCGTGTGTCACCTTTTGAACAAAATAACCAAACTAAGGGACAGTAACAAGTCAATATATAAGCATTTAAAAAATTATCGAAATCGTTGACATATTCACGTAGTTGATGTGCTCTGAGAAAGTTAAGTTACTATCTAACAGTTATACCAAGTTTGACCAAGTTTGACCGGATTTGACACCAAGATGGTATGCTTTCTCATAGTAAGTTGAGTAGACTGAATACTTGGAAAACTGAGGAATATGACCTGAAATTTCTCAAGGTTGATAACGATTTTAGCAAACTTCAAGAACACTTACTTAAGTTGGATAGAATATGTTCTATCATAGTAAAAGTAGTAAATTGAAAGCTTAAAGTCGTAATTCTTAAAGCAAAAAGCTTTGAGTTAACCTAAACAATTTGAGGCTAAAATTCCTGAAAAAATCTTATAAAACCAAACCTTATAAGTTTCGTGGCAATTGCACATGTACTTTAGAAAAGTATGATGGGGTCTTTTTACCCCATCCCATGCCGAATAGGTTGTCGAAATAGGCCATGCCATATAGGGTTAAGAAGATTTGTGCAATTTTTCAATTAGGTCTTGTTGAATAGAGTTTGTAATTGGCTGATGGTTAGGATAAGCTTTACTCAGTGTTCTCCTTAAATCTGATGTTTACGAAGAAAAGTAAGAAGAAAAACTTGAGCACACGACTTATTCTTTTCCTTATTTTTTCCATCTTATCAGTTTGCAGTATCAGTGGGTACTACTCTAAGTTGAATTGGTATAGTATCAATAGAAGTGTAGTGAAAGAGAGCAGGAAATTTGTCCCCGGAAGATTGCCCCCCAATATATATATTTTAATTTTTCCGGAATTTTAACTTCAGTTTGTTCTTATATACGAGAATTTTAAGCCTGATCGTTCCTAATCTTTTCTACGAGTAGGGTTTACTTAGAGCTTTAGCTTGAAAAATGTAATGTATGACCTTGAGCCTTCATTTCACTAAGAGAGGCATACTGTCGGGTAGCTATATATCTTGTGGCAGACTTAATTTTGTGCAATTGACAATACAAAAGTGCAATAACTTTAAAAATGTTTTAGAACAAAGAGAACATTCGAATAAATTCAGACAAATTATTGGTTGGTTTCAGAGGCGGATTCAGAGCATGCTTTTACCTATAGTCACAGTAATAAAAGGGAGACTTAGAGGAGACTAATTTGAAATACTTTATGTATGGTGATGGTCTCCAAAGACCAAAGACCAAAGTAATTAGGATTTATCACTCCTTGTTCTCCATCGTGATGCTCTGAATAGGGTTGGATCCGCCACTAAGTTTCTACATGTTTCGTAGATTACTTGGATTCTTGTCAGTCCACTGCTTAGCAAATATAAATCGTGCTTCTTATTCACTGTGTGGTCCGTATTCAGTAACAAAGCCAAACACAAAATGGCGGCAGTAGCAGATTGTAAAATTTCTTCTGTTCTTCTTAAAAGGTGGCAGAAACAATACGCACACAAAACTCTGTTTTCCTACTTTCAAATATACCACAAATTGCCCCTGATGTGTAATAATATGTGTTCTATCCTGTTTATTAGCCAGTTGGTAACGGTGCTTATTTGCGAAGAAATTTACGCCTACAAACCAGGATCTGAAGGTAAAAACGACGTTTTCGTTGCTTGCAGACCGGTCGGGTATACATACCTATAACGAGCGCGTGCTTTGTAACCCTTTTGTTGTTTTGTCGTTGAGGATGAAGTTATTTTCTTAGCGCGGATATCGAATTAAGTTAAATTAGTGTAAAAAATATGTTGCAGGGCAATTCTCCGGGGAAATTTTCCTTCACGGCATTTCACTCCACCAGGGGGCAATTCCCCAGAGGCAAATCACCGGGAGGCAATCTTCCTGGGGGGGGGGGGGGGGCAATTATCCCGGGGGTATTCACCAGAGGGCAATCTTCCAGGGGCCAATTTGTTGGGGGTGGGGGGCAATTATCTGGGGGATAATTTTCCAGGGGACAATTCCCCGGACACCGAATAAATATAAGCAAACAATAACGATATTCACATACAAACTATGTTGATTCTGTCTCTGCACTTTTGTTCCAGAAGCTGAAGGATAAACAAACAAAACTATTAATCCTCTAAATGATGGTCTTTTTATAACACCTATTTAGAGAGTAACAATACACGTTGTTCTGTATATTAAAACGTCCAAATTTGGACGCTGGATGTGCTTAATATTCTTCTTTACTAAATTACAGCCTCTTGTGTTCTTATGAGACCCAGCAGTGTTCTTTGACAACACTTGCTAATGTGAGTTTACAGGACCTATAGTGTATAATATAGTTAGCTAGGTCTATTGTGCTTGATGTTAATGAATATGATCATGCATAAAATCTTCTCTTTCCCATATCCTGGAATTTAATTACTAGCACATATAAAGGCTAACGACCATTTGTAAAATTTAAAAACGAACTTCGCTCCCTTTTTTGTTGCTTCGTTCCAGCAATATGCAATAAAGGAGTTTAATATTTTTTTTAAATTATTATCCTTCGAACAGAGTTCCCAGAGTTGAATCCAACATTGGGAACGAAGTTTTAGACTACTTTACTCTCCTTCGTCGGTTTCCACTCACTAACATGCAGAACACGGTAGAAATACTGTAGCGTGCCATGTCATAGTTTCTTACCCCCGTGGGAAGGTCTGTGTCTAAGAAACTATGCTTCATTTATGTGTGATAGGGTCCTCGTATCATAAATCTTATAGGATAATTTCCGTTTTAAACATGCCACCGTTTATACTAACGTTATTCCTAGAAAAAAACACGAAAATGGACGAAATTTATTACCGTACACTTGATAGTTATTGTTTAACTCATTCAATACTGCAAGCCACTGTGATTATGAGATCTAATCACTTATATCTTTAGCACTGAAATGAGTTACGGAGATAGATATTACCTGATACGAAAATTACTATTTTTATCACGTTAAACAATAACCGTCATGTGTACGGTAATAATTTCCGTAACTGTGGTTTACAAATACCATTTGTCGTTTTATAGGAAATTACGATAACTATATTTCCGTCTTTAAGAAAGCTGATTATAAAAAGCTAGTTATAAAAAAAGGTACAGCGCCTCAATCCGCTGTGATAACCAATCGTTGTTTTTGTACTCACCTACATCTTTTGCTCTGAATGAGATAAACGATCGTAGTAAAATATATCAAAGGATAAAGTTAGTAGAAGAATAGAAGCATATTACTTGTCCCCTGGCGACAAAAATGCTATAACCCTCCAGCAGAGAATTTATTTACCTTGAAATTTTCGGTCTGCTATGAGCAGTGCTTCTGGAGATATTAATAAAATACGAATAGATGGGGCATTTTTGCCCCACCCCATGCCAAATAGAGTTAATATATAGCATTTCAGAAAAAATCCAAAAGGTAGCCTTCTTTTCTCTTTGCCGCACATATTTTGTAACTATTTTGTGAATCTAAACACTGAGTTCGAATAGGTCTGTTTCAATTGTAGTCTTGAGTAGTCTTGAGTAGTCTTGAGTAGTCTTGATTAGTCTTGATTAGTCTTGAGTAGTCTTGAGTAGTCTTGAGTGAACTTTAGTCTTCAGTTGTGACTCCCTCGTCGTGTCTGCAGCCAAGCCATGACGCGCCCTATCGTCAAAAAACCCGATTTCCAGCCATGATTTAACTAATAGGCGCCAAAAACTACATAAGGGCAAATAAGTTTTTATTCAAAATCTCAGGCTGACAAGTCTATATAGAGGCAATTCGTGAGACAGAGTTTTATCTTTTGACATCCAGTTGTTCCAATGTTATACTTTGTCCAAGGAGTCAGGGCAATTGCACAAGAGGTCAGAAAAACACACCGTCGCATAATTTTTTTACACACGATTGTAGCCTATATTTCGAGAAAAAAGGAATAAATACATCTGTTTTGTTCAAGCAGGCTAAACAAACTTTAGCCGCTCTGAGAACATTCCAAGAAACTACAACATAGTTACTATAACCATGCAAAGTTTTCAATTTCTAAAACTAAGCCAATCTTGAGATAGATAGATACCGTAAAACTCCGAATATAAGCCATGGGCTTATACAGTATAGTACATTATAGTACATTTACATACATTATAGTGCATTATAGTGCATTATAGCATATTATAGCACATTATAGTACATTATTTTTTGTTACTAACATTGGCTTATACATGAAGGGCCGGTCTTATACAGGGGGGGGGGGGTCTTATACATGGAACACCTTGTGCGTTAGCTTTTAGGTGGGTTTATACATAGGGAGGTGGGCTTATATTCGGAGTTTTACAGCAGATAGATAGATATACTTTTTTTAACGTTGGTAAATGAAGTTATAGAGCAAATATAGGCTATAGGGAACTTGCGCAAATTGATATGTGACAGACTGTTCTATTCATTTACCTTGGATACCAGCGTTCTCCGTGTTTGAGAATTTTTCATGTTTTCCTCATTGCGCAAAAACGTTTGAGAATGAAAAAGTTATGACGCTATAATTTAAATTTCGAACGTTTTGATCACCTGGTTTGTTTCAAGTTTGTTTCTTTGTTTTCCACAGAATAAAAAATTTGATTGGTCATATAATCGCTTCGTTGTAAATTTCATGTTTTGAATTCGAATGTTTAATTGTCAATTTCATACACAGGAGTAATTCTCTGAAGAAATCTTTTGTTTATGTTTTGAACAAATAGCAACCCATTTGTTTGATAATCGCATTTTTCTTGATTAGGATATGGACTTTAAATCCTGATCTTTTCTGAGGACGTCAAAATGCTATTTCACCGTTCTCCAGCCGACTCGACGGCACAAGGCCATAAAGCAGGTTCGCTGTATCCCAATTGAATCCCATTTTCACGATCGACTGAATCATTAAGCCCGTCGCTTCCACTTCATAAGGTGTATTTATTCTCTCGAACTTTAAAGAAGTTGCAAATAAACTCAGGGTTCAAATAGTGAAAGGAATTATATATTTCAGTCATAAGGACACGTAAATCTCTGGTGTGTATCGAAGTGGTACCATCTAATTGTAAAAGCTCCTCCAAGGAGGTATTATAGTGACCATAGACGGCTCTTAGGGCTCGTTTGTGAGTCCTGTTTACTTTATCATTGGACTGTTTTGTACAGGACATCCAAATAATGATGCAATAGTTGAACGCTGAGAGAATACGGTACGAGCCTTCTCGATATCAATGTAAGGCCGAATTCTCAGGAGAGCGTTTGTCTTGTTTGCAGCAGACGTACATAGATTTTCTATATGACTAGAGAAGGTCCGATCTCTCTCGATCGTCACACCAAGCAGTTTAATACTATTAGTAGATCTAATAGTCTTTTCATCAAGCTCTAGGTTTACAGTGTCTGAGCTATCGTGTCCTAAAATTATGAGCTAAAACTTGTTTGGCTATGTTTGTATCACATACTAAACGTTAGATAGAATTGAGTTAGATAGGGGGCTTCCACGTAAGAACTAGATTCCAAATAACGACATGCACAGGTGGCACTTTGGTCACAAATCAATATGAAACAACAAACCTTGGAAACCTCGTATCCAGACCTCGTGTGAAATATATGTTTGATGTTGGCAAAAGGGCTACCCTGCAAAGCAGGCTTGCGGTCTGTTTTTCGCTTCGAAAAATTTCGAGTTACATTTAACAATCATTATTATTATTATTTTATAAAATATTTACACAGGTTAGCCTACTCAGCTAAAAAATATAAGCTATCCCGCAGGAATCTATATGAACGAAAAACAAAAAGAAAAAGAAAACCGAGGTACTACTGTACTATGGTAAAAATATTATAATTATGAGCTTGCGGTAGAGCACCGAAACGTACATTGCAAGCTGGTGACTAGACTTGGCTGCGTATGGATATAGCAAAATGAAAATGATCCGAGAAGGTGCAGAACTATAGCGAAAATATCATGTCACACAGCTCTAGTTCCAAGAGGCGACGGATAAATCTGTGAAGCAGGCCAATGATATAAACCTTAAGGAATCGTCTAAAAAACCCGTCTCATACATCCCTTCATTGATATCAATTTTGTATACACAATCCTCCTACTTCTTCTGAGATAAAAATGGCACGATCAGTGGTGGACCCGTCCCTAGTCAGATCAAAACGATGAAGAACTAAACGTTTTAATTCTTAATAGCTTTCTGTACGATGACGGGTCATGACCAGCTCATACAGAAAGCCGTTAGAACCAATAACTTTGATCGTGTTTTGAACCTCCATTACATTGCTGAGGCCAGGTAAAAGCATGTTCTGAATCTGCCTCTGGCGATTGAAGTGAATTAGAGCGAATTTTTGAGACATACCCTAAAGGTAGCTGTAGCTAACCATTTCACTTTGGGAAGTCTAATGTACCAAAAGTTTGCAGAGATTCAATACTAACTAATGCAGAGGGAGTCTATTAAACGCAGCAGCCAATTGGAAGAGGAAACTACGCTTACCAGACTCTGCCCGCATATTTGTCAGAACAAGCAACTTCATGTTTCCACGGGTACTTGTGCTCAAATTTCTTGAAATATTCATGGATAATAATCGGATTAAGTTGGTGAATCATAGGCGGACTCAGAACATGCTTTTACCTAGTCAAAGCAATAGAATGGAGATTGAAAGCATGCTCAAACTCATTAATTATTAATTGCTTTTGTATGATAATGGGTCTTTAACGACCCATTATCATACAAAAGCTATTAAGAATTAAAACGTTTAGTTCTTCATCTTCTTGCTCTGACTAGGGCTGGATTCGCCACTGTAAATACATTATTAAACATTTCGAATACGTTATTTTGTTCAATTTTCAATTTAATGCTCTACAGTGATGGAGGCTTTTTGTTGTTAATAATGGTTTGCACTTTTCTGCGAACGCTATAAAGTTTGTCAATCTGAGAGGGTGGTAATGCTAAGTATAAAGAGCTACAATACATCACGATGGGTTGTATCATTGTGTTGTAGATCATAAGTGCAATCGTTGGTGAGATGGTGTAACGTATGCCTTTCAACTGCTTCATTCTGGAAATTGCTTTTTCATGAATTTTATGGTGCCTTTTTCAGATCGAGAAATAATGCACCGGTTGCTAGGCCATTATTCACTTTTTTTCTGATATCGTCAACAAATAGTGTCACAGCTTGGTTAGTTGAACTTTTCGTCCGAAACATATTTTTTTCTTCAAGGTATGTTACTAGTTTTAAATTCACTGCGTTTTCAAATACTTTAGAGAACACATTCAACACTGATATTGGACGACAATTATCAAAAACAACCTTCAAGCCTTTCGTAAAAAATAGGTGATAAGTTTCGTTTCATTTTCATGTCTTCGCGTAGCGGAAAATCTATGTTTCTCCCTCAAAACGTACTACGAGGAGTTTACAAACGTATCTGTCAAATCCTTACCACTTTCATTTACAAACTCTTTTAGCGTAACACAGTCTGCAGATATGAAACTTGCTTTTCTTACAATAAACACAGCGTATAACAGCAAATGTCGAGCAGCATGTCCGCACCACACGCCGCCA
Organism: Bougainvillia muscus; assembly: GCA_032352715.1. Taxonomy (NCBI): domain Eukaryota; kingdom Metazoa; phylum Cnidaria; class Hydrozoa; order Anthoathecata; family Bougainvilliidae; genus Bougainvillia; species Bougainvillia muscus. The sequence continues at coordinate 2,164 of JAUCNQ010126314.1, read as the reverse complement.
CCTTGTTATGTTGTTGATCACACACAGTGCGGTTCCTATACAGTCTCAAGTCTCAAGTCTCAAGTCTCAAGTCTCAAGTCTTTCTTATGAATTAACTAAGTCTAAGTCTTAGCTCTTGAGTCTGAAGTCTTTGTGAATTACTTAGACCAAGCACATGAAATTCAGCTTGTGGCTTACCCAATGAATGTTTGCGAATATCTAACATTTCAATTAAGACTATAAGGCTGAAATCGTGACAGCTTGCACCTCTCGGTCTTAACACGTTGACCTGCGTTATCTAACATAATCCTTGATTGAAAAATATAGTAAATTTCTGTAAAATTGCTTCTTGTTGCTAATTGAAACACAATATAAACAGAAAAAAATGCAAACACAAAGCAAATAGTTTTTTCTTTAATTGTTAATCTTAGGGTCCGTCTCAAAATTTCGCTTAGCAATTCGCTTCATAATTCGCTCATTTTCATCTTAGATGAAGTGTTATTGTAACACGTAAGTGTTACAATAACACTTCATCTAAGATGAAAATGAAGCGAATTGCTAAGCGAATTTAAGCGAATTTTTGAGACGGTTCCTTATTAAACCTTCATTCTCAGACACATAAATGGCATCATCAGTTCTTGCAACAAACAGAGTTATGACAACATAAAAAGACAGTGTGGCCAGCATCCTACTGTCCAGGTCACAGGAGACGCTGGAGCGTCCAATTTGCTCTTGATAGATAAAAATGTATTTAATTTGTTTTCTTCCTTGTAAATGTGGGATTTTCTGAGGAGTTTTGAAAGTGAAAACAAGCAATTCTTGTGTATGTGTCGGCTAGAAATATTAACAGATATATAATCAAGCCCAATGGCATTAGTGGCCAATAGTGCATGTCCCAGTGGTCACATAATGATAATACGACATTGCAACGATATTTTTACGAAGTTACGAGGTCGTTTTAACGCTGTGTCCCACCTGGTTATCTGAACAAAATCTAACAAAATACTATGCAACAAGCACGGTTTACTTTACTATTTCAACAGGCACTTTTGTGTGCATTGCTCCGAAGATAATCTATTTAATGCCTGTTAGGATAATTATGCAATTGGTTTATCGCACTCTCCGTGGAGGAATAAGATGCCCACATTGGTGTTGTAGAATTGAGGCACCAACGAATGCCTCCTTCCTCTTTACCTTCAAAAACAACCATGCTTTAAATTTTCGAAAGATAGCACAAAGTGAGGTTAAAATTCTAGAAAAAAGTGTAAAATATATATTGGGAGGCAAACTTCCGGGGGCAATATACCTGGGGAAAATTCATCGGGGAGGAGGCAATTCACCAGGGATGGAGGGGAATCCACGGGGGGAAATCGTCCAGGGGGGAATTGTTGGGTGGCAATGTTATGGGGCGAGGGGGAATTTTACTGGGGGGGGGGGCAATTCTCCCATTACCCTCCTGGATGCATAATTTGTGTATACAAACGCACTTCACCCGTGATGATATTTGCACAAATTGTTAAAAGAGTTTTTGAGAACATTTCTAAGTTTGTGTTCGAGGGAATGTTTAATTTATTTGCAAGCGTTCCTGAGGAAAAGATTTTTGATTAAGAATAGAATGTTATGAAATGTTTTGAACTTTTATTTTCGGTATCGGTTTAGATAATCCTCTCAAAGTTTTTCGTTTTATATTATGATACTTCTTGCTACTTTGTTAACCGTTTAATTCACCATGTTCACTTAATATTCACATATACTTTAACATTGCTGCAGGATTGTTTAAGTCAATGTGACCATTTTTGTAAGCATTAAAAAGGCTATTGGTAGTTTTAACAATTTCAACAATCGTTGAAACACCGCCCTGTAAATTTTAAAGAGATTTAAGTTATAATTTAAGTGAATTCCCTTAATGTCTCCCTAAAGTATATTGTATGTGTGTTTCCGGGGAGAGGAGTGTATAGTTTTTTCTCAGAGTGTAGAAATTGAACTGTTCAATACAAATCTTTGGAAAGTTAAAAACTTAATAAAAGAAAACGACAGATCATGAAGGCGTAAGGATTCCTTTTAAGAGGGATATCATCTTATATGAGCCACCGAATGCTAAATATTTCAATACCTTATTCTAGGAAATTAACGCGCTAGAAAATTAACACGGTTTTTTAAAATGCGTGTTAATTTTATATACATT
>JAUCNQ010126303.1:0-10205 GCA_032352715.1 Bougainvillia muscus | reverse complement strand
CAAAAAGGCCTAAGCCGTGCATATATGTATTTGAATCCTTGCGAAAGAGAGGAAGATAACCTGGGACAACAAAGTCAGACAAAGGGATGGTTGGGTTGAGATTTGTCTCACACAGAGCCAAAATATCGGGTGAGTTTTGAAGGAGAAAAGACTCAATGTCAGTAAAGTTCGAACGAAAGTCACGAATGTTTGTGAACGTTTAATGGGGTAGGTGATTTTTTGGAATCTGGAACTGCTTTTGTGCTATGTTTACTTAGAATTGCCATATTGTTAATTATTAATAATAAAAGAAAAGCCAGGATTATACTAAATTTTTCGTTGCATGAGGACTATGATAATCTTGAAGTGGTTGTGGGTAGTAAAGCGTGGCCTCGGGATTGCCCACCGGAGGTACATGCAGGGACACCTATCCATGCGCGACATGGCACTACAAATTCACCGATATAATAAACTGTTGATGGAGCAGCCTCTCTAAGCGCTACTAAAGAGTTCGGGCTCCTATACTACCAGTCGGAAAGTAGTGACCAGAATACTACTCAAAACAGTACCCTCAACTAAACCACAACCACAATATATATAGCACTAATTAGACTAGTAAACTGAGCATAAAACTGGGTTTTGAAAAAAGACCTATCCAGTGTTCAAAGCCCTAGTCAGGAAACAAAGATGAAAATAAAATCACCCTCTGACTCAACCAATAGGCAAGGAAGGAGTACAAGACTGGTTGATAGGTAAACCTATCTACTCCAAAAGGTATTTTAAGAGACACCAAACTCCAAGAGCTGACACAGGTTGTACTGGTTTACAGCTTGACCAATAGCAGTTCGAAATGGAAAGAACTGACCTGAATTTGAAATGTTATTGTGCATACCTTGTATGCACAATAACACTTCATTCGAAGTGAAAATGAAAACAAAATTTGGGGCGAACTCTTATAGTGTGAGTTAGTATATTTTAATTATATAAGACTCATTTTCAAGATTTTGTTCCAAAACTTTGCTTTACCAAGGATGCCATAGGGATTTTAAAAAAATACGGAAAATTTTGGGTAGGTAATGGAAAGAGCATGATTTAACCCGTATACCTAAGCTATTAGAGTTCCACTGGCTGGAAGGCTGGAAGGCTGGTAAACAAGGTGAACAATAATAAAATTACAGCTCGTCATAGACTTGGGGTTCATTTCATTAACATTTTTTTGTTAATTTCATTAACATTTTCACCTCAAGACACTTCTGCCGAGGTTAAAATGAAAGGTTTTCTTTTCCCCAGAATAATTCTATTGATTGTAAGCAAAATAACTTCCTCATCATTTCTCCCAACATTTACAATGAAAAATACGGAAATCTGGAAACAAAAAATCCCGAACTCTAGAAATATATGAAAAAGTGGCATCCATGTTTTATTTTTAGCTCAGATGAAGTGTCATTGTAAAGACATGTCTCATGCATGGAAATTGTAAAGAAAATCTCCCAGTGGTTGTGGGTTTAAATCCGTATAAAAGTATAAACATTGATATACAACAAACTTTTATTTGATATAACTCAAATTATATTTAAATGCAATGCAAAATATAATACAGCTGAGAAAAAAAAGCTATTGTAACAAATATAAATCATATTTAAAAAAACGGACTTACCCACTACCATTAATGTGAATTGAAATCCCTTTTTGACACTCTTACGGAATACTTGGTTGGGGAGATTGGCAAAACCAACATAGTTTTCCAAACCTTTTTTGCTGGTAGGCTAAAAAGAAAAGAATGCATTTAAACAACTTTATAGCCAAAGTCAAGTACTCTTAAAGAAATATTTTCTTAAGAAAACACAGACAGACATTTTGAATCAAATATAAATATAATTCTAACACTGATGATTTTCAAAATCACACAAGAGTCACTTAGCAACTGTCTTAAAAATCATTATTAACTTGGTAAATCAAATTCGTATTAACTTTAATACAGAAAGATTTTATGAAATGCATGAAAACAACAACAAACATACCGTAGGTGATAAAATAAGAGTTGTTGAAGAGGTGCATTTTACTGATGTAGATTGTTGTGATTGCCCTTCTATAGGCTTCACAATGAAATTATCAACAGACATTGAAATGAAAACTTCTTTTAAAATATTAAATTGAGAAATTAAACGATTTTATATATTCTGATGTATAAGGGACTGTCTCATAAATTTGCTTAAATCCACTTCATTTTCACCTCAGATGAAGTGTTATCGTCATAGTGCAAACAAAGTATGCACAATAATACTTCATCTGAGATGAAAATTGACAGGAATGAAGTGAATTTATAAAGCGAGTTTTTAAGAAGGTTCCTATAGCTCTGTGGCACAAATCCTTTAATTTCAAACTAAAATATGTTTGTGTGACAATAATAAGGGTTTCTGGTGTTGAAACTTATATTGATTTTTGTGGTTGGATATGTTAATCACTCAAGACATATGAAAATAATTTAAAAATAATTTACTTTCGTTATCAGTTATGTTAGGAAATATCCTTGGATGGATAACCTGGAGGCTTGGAAAGAGATTTGCTTTTGGTTTATGTTTTGTATATCTTGTAGTCTCATTACTTTTAAGAACTGAAGGGCCAAAAATAAATATCCTGTTCCTTAGGGGTATAACTAGTGTAAACTCAGAGCTGAAACATGTCTCTCAAGTTGGTGTCTTTGATGTGTGCAAACTAACTGACAATATGTTTTTACTATAAAAAACCTTCTAAAACTAATTTTACTAGTTATTTTCTGTGTATCAAGCCAAGAGAATTCATTCACACTGACTGGACTAGGATTCGAACTCATGGCTACACTAAGTCATGACTTTAGTAAGGCATTCTTCCTGTCAGTCAGGTGAACATTGTGCAATTTTTCACTGGGAGAGTTGGAAAATCAGAATAAATTAAAAATAAAAAAACTTTGGCTACAAAAAAAAATATTCTTCTCTGTTCGAGTTGAGCTTTATATTTATCTAGCACAGGCACTAACCTCAAGGGATATACACTGCCACAAGTGGACAGTTCTGGAGTGCTTAATGCTCTTACGATCGACACAGTCAGGGTTCGAAATAACTTTTTGAAATGAACTTGCGATATCTGTCCTATTCCTTAATTCTTTTTCCATTTCCTTTCCTTTTCCTCTCCTCTGACTCTCTTGCGAAAAGTGAAAAGTAACTTGCGATTCGCAATTCGCAAGACCGTTATTTCGAACCCTGACAGTCCCGCAGAAGTGATAGTGCTTTCCTAGACAACCACCTGCACCACCCGATGATCACTTTCAACCATTAGCCCAATTTCCCTGACATGGTATGGGATGATCCAAGGAGCAGCTTTTTCAGATATGATCCCAAGATCGCCGGGCATGGGTATCCAGCCCTTGACCATTAGATTACAAATCTGATGACTTGACCATTAGGCCACGCTTGCTTGGTCAGTTATTTTCCGTCCATCATCACCTGTGCATGGTGTGAGATTAGGGATATGAGCTTGACGCGTACTCATTGATTGATAGATTGACCATTTACTGACCACTATTGATATTTTTCGAAAAATTACAGGAGTTGTGTGCTTGCCCAGTCATTTTGGAAGAGTACTAAAGGACGCAAACCAAGTTCCTAACAACGTGGATCTATTTCAACGAAATAAAGTAACAACCATTTACTGCAGTCATAACATTGCAGTAACAAAGGAACAAAATTTTCTAAGGGATTACTTGGTGGAAAACAAAAACAAGATATATCATACATTTCCTTGAAAGAAACTCGGGCATAATAATGTCACATGCTACCTTTCCAGACTTATTATATTATATGAAGTATTCCAGACTTCCAGATTGTGCCGTGAGTCTCACGATTTCATAAACTCCTGCACGTTCTCACAAGTAACATCTGATTTCTCACACTTTTTTAAGAAGCTGCAAACCCGAGGAGATTTAGGAGCTTCTTCTATTTCACACAGCGCTTTGTTGTCAGCCGTGCTTCAAAGTTCAACAGCAAATGCAATTCTGTAGTAAATGATGTTACCTGACAACTTGGTGCAATGTTTACATTCTGTGATTCGAACTTTTAGCCTACATCGATTAATAAGTCATCCCGACGAATGTGCAAAAAAGTAAGCTATTGTTGATAGGCTAATTATCATTTCAAGGCAGACAACCAACGTGCGTTCGATGTCAGATGTGACGAAAGAAGGTCCATTTGACGTTAAACGGTAACGGCCTTTTTGAAGTTGGAAAGTCTGCTTTTCTTTCTTTCTTTCTTCCACACTACTTTGTGTTAGAGTTTTGAAGAGATTTTCAAATTCTAGCGCCCAGTTTCCTTAAATGAAATGAAGTGAAATGAGCATGAAGTGAAGTGAAATATTTATTTATTGTGGCTAGCCCCACTAAGCTCCAGGGAACTTATTTCCAGGAGGGGCCACAGCTAAAGTGGACAGTTCTGGAGTATGCTATTCTGAGCGACACAGTCACACAGGAGTGATAGTGCTTTGCTAGACAACCAACCGCTTGTACAAACTTAGTATGCACAAAAACTTCTTCTGTGATGAAAATGGTTCATATTACGATATGAATTTTGTGAACGGTCCTTAGCAAAAAATGAAAAATATCTATGCACAAATCACTACCAATAAAATGTTTTGGGTTTTTACATCATAGCGTTAGAAAAACATTGCGATGAAACATGGCGGCCGCATCGCACAAGACTGAAATTTAGGGAAAGTTGCGTTTCTCGATAAACAAAGTCTTTTGAAAGAGGAACAAGGGTAAGAACTACAAATTACAAGTTATTCTTATGTGCTAATCAAAATATTTTGTTTTTGTTTTCCACCAAGTTATCCCTTTAATTTAGCTGACAGTAATATGACAAGTTAATGATCACAGGGTGCCGACTCTTCGTAAAACCGCGCTAGAACTACGGAGAGTTACGCGGGCCGTCTCGATTTAATTTTGATAATTACTCCTGTATTTCCCCGTTGTAACCCTGTAATATACGTAACACTACCGTAACACTCCTGTATATGATTTATGGCGGTATTACGAGGTGTTACGGGACAACTTGAGGTTAATTGGTAACCCCAGGTAAGGACCTGTTACCCTCCGTATATTTACGGGGTTTTACTAAGCGTCTGCACCTCGTTAATGATCGTTCTGGTGGTGTTTTAACTGGCAATAATTTCTATATTTATAACTCTGTATATTAAGTTTCACCACAAAGAAAGACTTACCAGATTGAGGGTTTTTGTTATGAGTGTGCCCCTGATCATTTTTTCTTTTTTTTAAAAGCTAGCTAGATATATATTTTATCTTGTTATTCGTCAATTCAAAATGTTTCTTAATTTTAAAGAGTCACTGCCACAAGAAAAAATAATAATGTGTAGATAAAACTAGATACAGTACTGTAAAGCTACACTGTACAAATCATAACTTGAACAAAAGTCATTTTTTAGCTAGCTAGCTTTTTATACATCGACATCGTAACTATACTGTGTAGTAAAAGCATTATAATTTCATACGTATATAGTCGACTAATGTTTACGACTCTTGACAAAATAAAAACAAAAACAAATTCTTATCTAAAGAAGACAGCTAAATAACTCTTCTAGGTTTATAATAATAACTATAGCTAGCTACACAACACAAAACTTATTGAGAAAACGTTTTAGCTTTGTTGACAAAACAAACAAGTCCTTAAAAGGGTGTTATTATATTTGTATAGTTATACGTTCACAGGAAAGTGTATCAACATTAAGTTCATTCAGACTGTCGACAAACACGTAAGAAATCTTAACACAAACCACTAACACAAATAATAATGCCACGATGAACGAGAGAGTCGGTCGTGTCGCCATGATAAAGGAACACTTGCTACTAACACTAAAAGTATATACCTTCTGTTGTACCTCTTCAGACATTATATTTACATTAACTGTTCACTTTAACAGGAAATTCTTAAGTTTTAAACATAGAGGAGTGTTAAAACAACATGTTTCCTCCAACGCGCACAACACAACAATTCTAAATTATTGCCTCGATGTTTACAAATTTAGTGTTACACCTCCTACGGAATTCTCCGCTGCTAGCAGGTTGCTGCCATTTTGAATGCTAGTGCGCAGACGACAAATCGAAGGTTCGCGCATGGGGCCGCTGACCAGAGATATAAATCACAGAACATAATATTTGGAGGTCACACAACATTTGAACGTTGTGTTGTTGGTAATGCCGAACTCAAGTATAAGGATAAGAAGCGGGTTAACGTTGGGAATCCTGACTAGTAATGCTGAGGATTTACTCTTGAATTTCGAATAGGCGTCCCCCCCCGCTAATTAATTTTTCGAAAATTTTCCACCCAGGACATTCTTATTCCACCCCCCCTGTTTATTAAATTTCAAAGAAAGCTCCACCCAGGACATCTCCAAAAATGTATGCTCGAATTACCTTATCGGTAAAAACTTCGTCGGTACAAATTTTCGTCACCTGCTGAAAATTTCGTCACTTTGTACCGACGAATAATTTTTACCCACGAATAATTTGTACCATTTCTTAATTTTTAATAATGAAGTCGTGCACTTCTGTAGAACCGATCGTTTATTTTGCCTCGTTCATTTTGCAGTGTTTTTTAGTTTCTGAACTCTTATACAGTTATAAACAGTCACTGGACAAAAATTAACCGTTTGAAAATAGAAAAGAGTAACGCCGGATTCACACCACTTTTTTTTCTTTCTTTTTTTTCTTTTTTTTCCGATATCTCAGTGCGATAGGAGTTATCTCACTGGTGTGAATTTGGGATAAGGGGCAAAACGGAATTACGAGAGCAAATGATAAATACTCAATCGGTACCCTACCAAAGTTTAAGATAACTGTCAAGGACTGCATGGGAAATAATTCAGAACTGGTACAAATTTTCGTCACCTGCTAAAAATTTCGTCACTTTGTACCGACGAAGTTTTAACCGACAAGGTACTACTTACAACGTCGAAAAACACGTTGTTGCAACGTCGTTCGCAAGACGAGTACACGCCCGAAAAACAAAGATTACGAATTCAAATGGCTATTAACGAAACAATCCCCTAAAGGCTAATTATCATTTGTAAACTACTATTTTAGTCTCAATCGTGGTGTTCTGAGGTCCAAATCTGCTACTGCTTCCGCGTATACGTGGCAAGGATGACGAAAAGTTTTGACACGTATTGTAGTTGGTTATTACATATCACAAAAATAACTAAAGTCTCTCTCAGTCCCTCTACACGCGGTATCCGTGAAAAACACTGGAAGTCACTATTTCGCACGTCTCGCTTCGCTCGCCGTGCTCACGCAGCAGATTGCCTACTCATACTGCTGTTCTAGTCTCTACTTCGCTTATAGTCTCTGCTGTTATAGACCAGAACAGCAGAGACCCCCCCCCGTCCATAACTCCTGAAGTATGTGTCCTCGCAACATTAAACTTGGCACAGTTATACCTTAGCTTAATGCAAACCTACTGACGCCAATAATTTTTTGATGACGTCATTATAACGTCCGTGACGTGGAAATCCAAAGAAAATGAGTACTCTGGTTAAAGTTTCATAAAATCCTATGTAATTAAGTTTTTAAAGTTTTGTTTTTGTCAGAGTCTGTAAGAGTACTGTGCCTTACGAAATTTAGGGTTTATTACCACTCGCTTGCTTGTAGAATACCGGAAATTTTACCGGATTTTCCAAAATTTAACGGAAAAAGGAAAAACGGAAAAATCAAGGAATCTTTCAAAGAATCGGAAAAAACGATATAATTTGAGAGGATTTGTTAAAACTGTGCAAAGTTTCAAGTGAAACGAGGTAACCAGTAAAAAGATATTGCCGTTTTCATTTTATAAGGATTTGACGGTAATTTCATGGGTGGTTTCGAGTAATAGCCAATAATTTCTAGAATAATTTGTCAAATGGTGCAAAAGGAAATTACATTAAATGTGACCCAGAACCCCCAGAATTATTCCTTTTTCGCTATTTTTCTTTCAAAGTTACTACCTGTAGCAACTTCGAATACTCAAATTCAAGTTTGTGCTAAGCAACTTTTGGTACTGGGACATGACCTTAGAAACTTATGTATCACGGAGTTTTTGGGGTTAAGTGCAAAAATGTAAAATACTAAAAGCGTCTAAAACTTTATCGGTAAAATTTTCTTTGGTAAAAATTATTTGTCGGTATGGATTTTCGTCACCTGTTAAAAATTTCGTCATTTTTTTACCGATAAAGTATTAAATTTCAAATATTATATAGTTACTACAATCGTGGGCAAAAAATAAGAGACGGTATGTATTTCTGGTCTCTTGTGCAATTGCCCTGACACCTTGGACAAAGCATCACAATGGAACGACTGAATGTCTGAACATAAAACTTTGTCACACTAATCGTCTCCATATAGACTTATCAGCCTGGGCTTTTGAAGATAAACTGATTTGCTCTTGTGTAGGTTTTAGCGCCTAATAGGTAAATCATGACTGCAGTATTTGACGAGAGGGCGCGTCAATGCAGGGCTGCAGACACCACGAGGGAGTCACAACTCAAAACTGAAGATCTGTTCCAATGCACTGTTGGTTTTTAATTTCAGATTCTCAATTATTACATATTAAAACGATTTCATCCAATTGTACAACATGCATGTGTCCGAAGGATAACCAGTGGCCCCTGATAACCGCATGTTTTAATCACGCATATATTGCGCATTTTATTAGGTATCGTCCTTAAAATTCGTATGGAAATTCGTATCAATTTTCATACAGAAGGAGTGTTTTCTTCTGTGATGAAAATGGTTCGTATTACGATTTGTGGACGGTTCCTTATTTGGTTAAGAAATTATAAAAATTATCCAATTCCATAACCTGTATCGGATTACAAAAGACAACCCCGAGGGACAACTACAGGTTTTTAACAGGATAACATCATTTTTTATTTACCGTGTAGTGCATTCAGCTTTAGGACGCTAGGATCTAACGCAGCTTCTTTATCACCCTAGTGCAATGAAATATGTTTTATCTCAAAGCCTAGGTTCTTGGTAAGCATTAAGGGTATACATCAACCCCATTCCCAGCACTTTTTGTCGCTACTTAGCGACAAGAGGTGCTGAGAATGAGGTTGGGTTTACATCATTATCATTTGTGAAATAATCGTCTTTTTTCGCCATTTTATTGCTTTTATTGCTATATTCCTCCTAGCTATATTGAACGGTTCTCGGAATGATCTTCACTCCTGAGCAAATGACCTTCTCGAATAAATTTGTGAATCTTTTACTAAAACCAAATCCCGAATAAATACCGAATAAACTCCCAGGACTTAATAGCAATTTAAATAAACGAACATGGATTTTTATTTGATTTGTAGAGAAATCCAATACTAACTTTTTCAAACTTTTTTTGCTTTCTTTTTTTTATGCTATTCATAAAACACAAAATTACCAAACTTAAAAAGGGACAGATATAAAAACACTTGACACCGCCCCACGGTAGAAAACCCACTTGTGAGGTACTGAACATAAAGTTGGATATAAAAACCAAAGCAAATATAGTGCTAAAATAAAATTAAAGGAAACAGAGTCGTGACAATGTTTGTCAAGTAGGAAAAATATTTGCAACAACGGCATCAAAACTATCAGGTGACTTAACCATATTTTATATGGAGGGGAGCACATATGCCCATAAAATAGGCCAATGACGTCAAACAATAAGTATGGGATTGCATATTCGACCTGCCTTCATATAACATAGGTTGTCGTAGGAGCAATATGAAACAATATTATTTTGAAGCACAAAAATAAATTTATTCTGTGCTGTTGACATCATTAAATTAACATCTCTGTCATCCGAAAGAAAGGATACATTACAGCACCTATTATATCTCACTGCACAAATCCAGCCGCATCCGGACCTTTATACAGTCCGTATACGTCGGTATTAAGACAGAATGCTCGCATTCTGTCTTAATACGGACGAATACAGACTGAAAAAATTAAGTGTATTATATCTGTGATTTTGTCAAGGAGTATATTTTTTATACATGTATAAAAAGGGTAGCACAAGAGATAGTGATTAGAGTGACTCTGTTCAAGATCACAACTACAAGGAGGATTTATGGTATCAAAGAGATTGTGTTGAAATTATTTATTTATTTACGATTATTTATACAGGATAGCCACTTCAGTGTTGAAACACTGTTATCAATGTGGGTCCTGT
>JAUCNQ010126292.1:0-10207 GCA_032352715.1 Bougainvillia muscus | reverse complement strand
TGCGGGCGAAATGAACTGTCATGGCTTCACAGAAGCCATGACAGTTCATTTCGCCTATAGAAAGTCTTCATGTAAACCAGTTCTAAGATTTTGTATACAGTGTTTAATCGAGAATCGGAGAGCAGCGTCTGATTAGTTTAGCAAGGCCAATGTTATTTTACGACTATTTTCCATAAAAGGGGTAGTTTCACCATCATTTATCAAGGGGTAGCTTTCGATTGGCAGACCCTCAAAAAGCCTGGATTACTGTCAGCTTGACTTGTATACTTTAGACAGACTTGTATATTTGTTACACATCAGTGTTGATACTAGGAGAATATTGAAAGTCGACATTCGACATGCGACATTCCGATTGACCCAACAAGCAAAAGTTTTACTGGGATAAACCTCTAGTGGTAAAACGTTGTAGACATTTGTGTCGGTTTTGTTTCCTTACAAAATTAGTATATCATCTGCGAAGAAGATTTTTTGCGCATTCTTTGTTTACACAATAACGCCTTCTTCTCAAATGTAGATGAAACGGTAACTATCTATGAAACGAATTGTCACGATGGCCTTATGAAGATAGCAGCGATATTGTTAGTAGTTCATAGGGCAGGCAGACTCAAAAAGCCAATTTGAGTGGGGCTTGGTTTAAGGAGGGAGGGGGTTAATATTTTTTATCAAAATTTGGAAGGGGACTGACCTTGGAGGACGCTAATGCTCTACCACTCTTTTTCTTCACTTTTCTTCATTTTTATATCTATCATTTTCGCTAGATTATTAGTTACAACACCACGATGGTGGTGGTAGGCAAAATTGCTTGTTAGTTATAGAATGACCATACTTTACCTTGTTATTTATTGTCTTGGGGCTGTCCACAAAATTCGTATGGAAATTCATATGAATCTTCATTGAGAAGAATTGCTTTTGTGTTAGTATGCACAAAGACACTTCTACTGTGATGAAAATGGTGAGATTTGCGATAGGAATTTCGTAAATAGTTCAAAACAAGCCGGGCATATCAAAACTGTTTACTGAATAATAATAAACTAACTCTACTCGGGTTTAGGGATTATTGAAACATTGATAAGGCCGACAAGATGTGTTCTGAGTTGATAACAATTTTCAATTTGCTTCTAGTAAATCAAACATGACACCAAGTATAAAGAAGCCGGCGTCAGTTAATGGTTACCATGAGAACCAAACTGCTGTTGTCAACGGCAAGATTTCAACTCAAAGAAACTTTGATGATGAAAGAGCATGGACATATATCACATTAAAGATGATAGCTTTTCTGATAGTTGCTGCAGCCTCGATTATATCATATTTTTTGAATTTACCATTTTACATATTTCCTGTTGTTGCCATGGTAGTGTTTATACCAATTTTTCCTGGATTTCTTGGTTTTTATAATGTAATTTATAGATCTTATGAACGTAAGAATATGGTCAGTAAAATCAACCATTATATTGAATTTACAGATAAAGAGACCGAGAAGACATTTAGTGAGAAGTTTATACCCATGCGTGATCTATATGAACTTTATGCAGAACAGAAAATCGACTTTAAGCTTGATGTTCTGGAAAGTTTAAATAATCGAGACCAGTACGTATCATACAAACTTCAATGGTGGCATTTGAAATTTTTCTTAACCAAATTTATACCAGAAATGTTTCATAGTAAAAATCAGGACCACGAACAAGTTACTGATCACTACAATCGTGGTAACGATTTTTATGAGAGTTTCTTAGGACCAATGATGGTGTATACGTCTGGAATAATGCATTCAAAGGGTGATAACTTGGAAGAAATGCAGACCAACAAACTGCAGGGTATTGGAAAGAAGGTATAAAACATGACTTTTTGTTAAGATATCCAACGATATCACGATATCACTCGTTTCAAACGTAGCAAAAGCAAGGCCTGTTTCTTAGTGGAGTTTCCTTCTTTCCCTTCTAGGATTTGATTATTTAAGGGACCGTCCAGCAAATTCGTATGAAAATTCGTATCAATTTTCATACAGAAGAAGTGTTGTTGTGCATACATAGTATGCCCAAAACACTTCCTCTGTAATGAAAATGGTTCATATTGCGATACGAATTTCGTGGACGGTTCCTAACTAAGTGCTGAAGGGACTGATTTTAAAATACTTATCGTAATACGAACCATTTACGTCACAGAAGAAGTGTCTTTGTACATACTTAGTATGCAAAAGACCCTCCTTCTGTACGAAAATTGAAAAAAATTGACATAACAATCCCTAACACGGTCGGTCTCTAACATTACAATCGTTAACAATCTTACAAGCAAATGCTTGAAAGATTTCAAAGTGTTAGTGAATATTTGATGACTAGACATTACAGAGTAAACTTACTGCGTTTATCTGATAATGAATTGTCATACAACGTCTATTCTCTGTGTTTTAAATAATGGTCAAATGCACTTCTCCTGAGGTGGCCACAATGACATATGTGAATAATGAGTCTGCTTCTATCTTTTAGATAAATTTAAAAAGTTCCGATCGATTACTGGACATAGGGTGTGGCTGGGGAACATTGGCGAACTTTTTTGCAGAAAACTATGGCGTTGATGCTACCGGTGTTTCCATAGCACAAAACCAGGTAAGAAATACATATATACCAATCGTCTAGTTGTTTATTTACACGAGTCTTAACCCTTTTATGCCTGATGGTCACAAAATGGTTACACTCACTTAAACAATCCTGAAGCGAGATGTGTATGGCCATTTAATAGACACTTGACATGAAGGGGTTAAAATGCTTGTCTGGTGATTTTGATTAATGTTAACATGCTCCGAAAAATCTTTAGCGAATTTCATTTGATAAATCCTTTCGCTTGCACCTCATTTCACGAAAGTGTCTTTTTAAACCTGTAATGCACCATGTTCACAAAATGGTCACGCTTATTTAAACAAATTAGGGGTCAATCAATTGAGTTATTTCTACTAACTTTTGTTAAACATATCGCCCAGCGAGGCAGGCAGAGTATTTACAATATTCCAGTCTTCTTTTACAATTTCATCGTTCAAACAGATGATGCTTTCCTGTTTGTTCATCCTGGACTAAAAACCCTCCAGTTGTCCCCGAGCCAAAAACGGGTTATAGTATTTTCTTTTAACACTTTTTCGTAGTTATTGTTCTTGAACTTTGAACGTCGTTGGTGTACATAAAATAAGAGACACAACATGGATTAAATATATCTTAATCTTGCCTGAGTGCTGTAATCCAAACAGAGGACTGCGCACGGCCTCTTTCTCAGAAACGTCAAGAAATTAGTTCCCAACTTTCTATGGAACGTTAGGAACAGCGTTTTTACAGTTAGAAACCGTCCGCAAAATCCGTATTAGCAAGTCATACGATTAATCTTTCTCAAACATGCTTCAGCCCACTCGTTCATACTAAAAGGGGTAACACCCTAGAACACCCTGGAACAGGCTAGTACAGGCTAGAACACCCTAGATCAGGCTACATTCTCCAAAACTCACGACAACCGATCCTGGGGAATCGCCTCTTGAATAGGGGCCACACTGCAGGTCGTGTTTTACGCAACGTGTATACTGTAGTTTGGTAAGCTGTTTCATTTGCAATACAGTACAAGATTCAGGGCTGTAGTTAACCCTCAGAAAGATCTAACATATACCTTCCAGTTGAGCGCCTGTGTTGGTTAGAGAAATCATGAAACGAAGATCGCATTGCTACATCATAGTCATCTACATCTAGCGACCCTATATGCACCATTATTTCAGTGTAGGATAGCCTACCTGATATACCACTGTACTAAAAACATAGCGAAGCGCTGTGAAAGCGGTCTATCGAGGTAGGCTAATGTAAGAGTCGTTTTTTGTCAACATTTTATTAATCAGACCGCAGTGAAAGTGCTAGACAGTGCCAGAGTCGACACTCATAACTTTTACTAGGTAGCTAATAGCTGGAACTTTTGAATGTTTTATTTTTGAAACTTTATTGGAGCAACTATTTACTAACACTAAATGTCTATTTATTAACTGAAAGCCTACCAGCGTTACTGAATTTTTTCTCAGGGTCAAAAGAATAACCAGGCTGGTTACCCCTTTAAGTATGTACGTTAGCCCACTATAGTATTATCTTGAAAGCTTCCTTTAAACTGAATAAACTGAAACTCAAACATGATGCTGCAGCCCACAATTGTATTCAGACTAATAAATAACATTAGGAGCCAACCACAGATTTTAGTCGAGTAGCTAAGAATCGTGATCCTATTCCGCGAAAACGCAAGTTTCCGCGTTTTTCGAAAATCATGCGGAAATCGCTTTTTCCAATTCGTGCAAATACGACTAATAAGTAATGTATAGTTATACGAATTGATACGAATTAAATTCGCATCAATTCGTACCAACTTTTTTAATTATGCGAATTTGATACGAATTTTTAACTTCCATTGAGCGTAAGGACTTGTTGATACTGACGATTTCATTGGTTGAAGCTATGTATCTCACTGTGTGCCAGTCATCATCCAAAATTGCACCACTCGCCATTTTACAACTTATTAATCGTATTTTATCGTATCTTATCGTATTTGTCTGTCTTAAAAGCTTTTCTTTACCTTTTTTTAACCCTCAGGGCACACATTGATAACAGAAATTTTATCTTGTATATATTTTGAAGTGTAAATACCCCGTATAAATATTCGATCAATCCAAAAAAAAAATTACACCTTTTTTTTCTATCCGAATTGTGATCTGAATTGTGATACTCATTTTCACCTTAGATGAAGTGTTATTATAACAATAACACTTCATCTGAGGTGAAAATTATTAGGAATGAAGCGAATTGTGATCCGAATTGTGATCCGCACTCTCATCCTGATACGAATTCTGCTCTATCCGAATTCCTTACAAATTTGGTACGGATTTGATACGAACTCTGATACGAAATTTGATACGAATTTTGATGCGTATTTGTTGCCGCCGATATTTAATCTTAAGTTTAGGGTCGTTTTTTATAATCAAAGCATAATGCGGTGATTATTAATTATTAATTAATTTTCAAAACTTACATTCGTTAACCTGTAACTTTAAGGCTTGACCCCCCACTGAAAATTAATTTGTACGATCCATCACCAAACATACATTAAGCTATTAAGATTACGAATTACAAACAACCTAAAATCCAAAGAAATGGCGATTTTTAATTATTATGTTGTCGTTTACAGTCCATCAGTCTAGGTTTATCTTAGTCTAGACGGATCCAAAGCATGATATTACTTAGTCAAAGCAATAAACTGGAGAACCATCGTCATATTTTCTTAAAAGTTTAACAAATGGTCGTTAGCATTTTAAATACTAACGAACATTGAATCTTAAAAGATGACGTTCAAAACTGATTGTTATATTAGTAAGTAAATCGCAGTAAGATCCAAAACATGATTTTACTTAGTCAAAGAAATAAACCGGAGAACAATCGTCATTATTTTTTATAAGCTTAACAAATGATCGTTAGCATTTTAAATACTAACGAACAGTTGTTAATTATGTACACAGTTATACTAACTGTGTTATGTATTACGGCAGTAAGAAGGCGTCATAAACAAGAAAATCTACTCTTATTTCGCACCTTTTAAAGAAACAACACAATATATTTAATTAATTAGTGTAAACTGACATCAATTACTTAAAAATTGTATTGTTTCTTTAAATTAGTGTGTGAAATAAAAATAGTCAGGAGCAACATGTGTAAGTTTGAACTCACTGTATACAAGACTGAAGTTATGTTTCTCAAATGGCCAACTTTATGTTTTCCGACTGCACTTGACTAGAAAATTCCTCCTGCCGTTCAAAAATGAACCCCTTTCCAGGTCTAGAAGAATAAAACACCACCACCACGATATTTTTAAGACGTCATTCTTAAAGTCGCGTATTCTGGGGTTTAAAACACCACTAAGAAACTTACATAAAGAATTTTTGTCTCTTTCTGATTCTTACTTTGAACGAAAAATCGCGTATACGACCCAAAACGACCCACATCTATCAAATATTTTTATGAATGGTTCACGTAAGACTACATATTCCAGCAGAATTCCCACAAACTCGCTCAAAGTCTTAAAAACGACATGTGCAAAATATTTATAATTCTCTAATTACAAATTCAAAGACAAGACTTTCAGTTGGGAAGCTAGGTGTTAAGAAAACAATTATTAAGCACTTATATTGGCAACTTTTAATTATTTCCAATCTATAAAAAAATGTGTTTTATGATTGCTCGGCAGTTTGTTTAGTTGAAGATTGTAATAACATAAAATTTTAAGTTCTAAACCTCAAATGCTTTAGCCTGTATATACGGACAGTACTTTGCCATTTCTAGCAATAGGTAGTTACTGCTTTAGTACGTACGAACTTCGCAACATACCGTCCTTTGATTCTCTGGGTAACCCTACACCAAATACACGAATTTCGGTAAATGGTCTCACTTCGCGCTTCTCATTTGTGCCGGTGTGGGTCGTTTTGGCTAGTTGTGGCTCGTTTTGGCTAGTTCCTTGTGTTCCTTGTATGCAATCATGTCGGACTATATTTGGGGAAAATTTGATACGAATTCTGATACGAATTTGATACGTATGGAATTCGTATCAATTCGTATTTTGATACGAATGTTTTTGAAACGAATTTTGTGGACGGTCCCTAACGCTTATTATCATTAGGTCATGACTGAGCTTAACATTATGGTTATAAATAATGAAAAGCAAGGAGAACGTCCACAAAATTCCTGTGGCAAAGCGTACCATTTTCATCACAGGAGAAGTGGTTTTTGTATACTAAGTATGCACTTCTTTCTTCTCTAGGAAGATTGGTGCGAATTTCGTGGATGGTCCCTACTTATTATTTATACAAGGTAACATTTCACTATGTTTTCTACTTCCAGATTGACTGGGCAAAAAACAATGCAAAGACTGAAAATGGTGCTAACTTTTTGTGTATGGACTATCGAGACATTCCTAGCCAAAAATACAACAAAATAACATGTTTGGAAATGGCTGAACATGTTGGAGTCCGATTATTTCCGAATTTCTTGCATCAAGTATCGGATATGTTGGAAGATGATGGTATGTTTTTCTTACAAATTGCTGGTGTTCGAAGAGCGTGGCAGTGGGAGGATTTCCTATGGGCTTTCTTTATGGATACTTATATCTTCCCTGGAGCAGATGCTAGCTTACCCTTAACTTTTCCTGTTGCACAGTTAGAAGCAGCTGGATTCGAAGTTCAATCGGTGGAAACAGTTGGTGTACATTACTCCGAAACTATCAAGCGTTGGTATTATAATTGGATAAAACCCGGAAATAAAGATAAGATGATTGCCCAATATGGTATCCGTTTATATCGGATTTGGGAAATATTTTTAGCATGGAGTACGATTATTGCTCGACAAGGAAACTCGACATGTTATCAGATTGTTGCGCACAAGAATCTTAACAATTACGATCGTCACCAGTTTATGAAAACAAAAGATGGACATCAAATTTAAGAAAGAGAGAGTTCTAGTAAACAAATATATACTTATCAAAGATTTTCTACACACAACACGAAATACATTACTCAATCCATATGAGGAAAATACCTACACTCGATCCGAATACAAATTAACAGAAACTGACTACTAATAGAAACACGATAATAGACCAAAGTACACGTGACGTTTGATTTTGTCGTGATATGACTATTTTAGGGACCGTCCACAAAATTCATATGGAAAATTCGTATCAATTTTCATACAGAAGGAGTGTTTTTGTGCATACCTAGTATACAAAAACACTTCTTCTGTGGTGAAAATGGTTCGTATAACGATATGAATTTTGTGGACGGTCCCTTACTGGATTAAACCTACAGTTACATGGAATTATAACTTGAATCCATATTTTATTAATCGTTTAATTTCGCAGACGACACATGGCGTTGAAATATCTTTGTTTTCACGTTGCATCGTATATTGGTCGTGTGTCGGTAAGTTCATCTTCTGAACCCTTTCAGTGAAAGGACATAGGATTAAAATATTTCTGTCTCGTAGTGCTGAACTTAACGGCCATTAACGCGTTTGCAAAATACCATCTTTCAGGTTGTGGCTTAATAATACAATCTAATCCGGCACAGGAAGGACCAAACGACGAGGCTAAAACCACTTTGTTACGACGTCGTTGTATGTTGTGTGCTGGCTGGTCAGTTTTCTTTGCAAAACGTGCTGAATTTCGTATGTTTCTCAGATCCTCACGAGGTGAAACATTTCACTCTTTGGAAAACAACTTGAGAGGTAGATGCATACGTGTTAAGGGACCGTCCACAAAACAACTTCAGAGGTAGATGCGTACGTGTTAAGGGACCGTCCACAAAACAACTTCAGAGGTAGATGCGTACGTGTTAAGGGACTGTCCACAAAACAACTTCAGAGGTAGATGCGTACGTGTTAAGGGACCGTCCACAAAATTCGTATCGTTGGTCGTACCATTTTTGTCGCAGAAGAAGTGTCTTTGTATACTCAGTAAGCACAAAGACGCTCCTATGTGAAAATTGATACGACTCTGGTTTCATACAAATTTTGTTCCCTGAGAGCTTTCTCTGAGCCTAAATTTTAGCCTGCTGTTTTTCCGTATGTGACTACATCAGTACGTAAATGACCTGTCTGTTGTGAAAGAAATTAAGATCGCGTGATTAGTTCAAATACTCATGATTCACTCATGATTCACTCAGGAATCTCTCATTTCGTGCATGATATGATATTTGACACCAGGTCAAATATATATAAAACGTCTCCATGTTCTAGTGGGGTAGGTAATTTAAGCATTTCCTAAAACAATATATTAAAATATTTCATCAAGAGAACTACACGCTTCAGCTTTATGCAATACTTAATCACTGCCATACTCGATCCCAGTGCCTCTTGTCTTTTTTATATGCTTTCCGTATATATAAAAGGACAAGAAGCACTAGGATTGAGTATGAATCACTGCATGAATAGTTGTTGTGATATCCATTAACGATTTGCTGCTGAAAATGTGGAGTTTTAAACCAGATTTCTGTAGGTTGTATGATAAAATCCTTGAAGTACAGTAGACCGTTTTTTCTGCAGTGAGTGATGCCTCTGTCGTTACCATCTCTAAAAAGTTCTTATGGACTGGTACTTTAGCACCGCATGATGATCGGGGTAATCCTACTTGGATTGCATACACTTTTTTATAAGAACCAGGTAAAATCAGCTCAGCCTCGATGTTCTTATTTTTGGAGGAAATTTAGCCGTAATTTGTTATTGTGCCTGTTCTTATAATTCGAAAAATATAAGCCTGTCTGAAAATATTTCTCCAGGCAGGGTTTACTCAGAGCTTGGCTTCGTTCTTTTCTTAGATTGTTCTTAATTTTGGCAGATTTCAGACTTCAGTGTTCTTATAAAATTGTGCTTATAAAAAAAGTGTATAATCAACTTGACATTTAGAGAAAGACTATTACAAATTTCTACAAATGTCAATCACATAAGGGACCGTCCACAAAGTTTTTATGTAAATTCTAATCGATTTTTCATATAAATCTGCTATGAAAATGATTCCTATTACGATACGAATTTTGTGGACTGCCCCTAATCTGATTATCTCAACGTCTGTGCAGTTTAGGTCAAGTAAATCTTTGTAAATATTCGGTCGCTTGTGTAAAGACATGTTAGGAAAAATGTTGTGTTTAAATGTTGTACCATGTCTGTAGCATTTGCTTCAGAACTGTTAAAGTCAGTGTGACCGTTGAGGTGCTTAAATTTGTGTTTCTGATATCTTATGTCCTGTGTAAGATAATGAAGGACTGCCAACAAAATTCGTGTTGAAATTCATATCAAATTTCATTCGGAGAGGTGTCTTTGAGCATACTTTGTGCTCACGAAGACACTTCTCATGTGATGATATCGTACGATTTGCAATATGAATTTTATGGAATAAAGTCAAATTGAAAAGTTTTTTGTATGAAGACGAAACATCTAGATCTTCTTTGAAAGAACGTTTTCTTTTTCCTGTTTGAACTTCCTGTTCGTTTTGGTCCTGCAATCTCGCTAATGGGATACCTTACGTGGATAAATTTTCGCGTGGACTTAATTTCGCGAACACCGACTCATTTGCATTTCGCGTGGATTTAATTTCTAATTAGAGGTAAAAAATACGCAGTTTTTCGGACGTTTCATAACTATCTGTTATATCTTCAGCGACA
>JAUCNQ010126281.1:0-10208 GCA_032352715.1 Bougainvillia muscus | reverse complement strand
CCCATGCAAGGCTTTAAAAACTTCAAGAAGGAGAAATCTAAGATGTCTTACATGTATCGAAGGTTGCTTAGAAGCAATAAGCAAATCTTGTAGGCTGGCTTCCCAATCACTATAAGCAATTCTTAAGCATCGTTTATCGGTTCTGTCAATCAAGTTACCCTCCCGCTTCCCTGAAAACATTCAAGTCAGTGGACAGTAGTTAAAATTGTAAGCGTTGTAAGAATGTAAGCGTTGCTTAATCGACATGCTTGTTCAGTGTTCAGATATCCCCTGATTCTGAGCAAGCAGTTTCCCTTCCTGTTGGGTTTAATGCTTAAACCCTGAATGTGAGTATCAAATTTTAATTTTTTGTCAATAGTTGTCCCAATTAATATTACATGGTCAGCCGACGGCACTTTCTTGCCATTAATGTTGAGAGTAACGCATAATTTTGAGAGTAACGCATAATGTTGAGAGTAACGCATATGTTGGTTACGTGAACAATTTCAATGAAGTGGAAACCCACCTTTAGAGCAATACCATGGTACCTTACCGTTGCCACTACACACAGATCACTAGAAAATTGATTCCGCAACTCTATAGTTCTCCTCTATGAGATTAGGTAAAGAAGTTAGACAAGAGATGTAATACGAAGTTGAAAAGAAAAATAATATTGATAACAAGATATTTGTAACGCATATCGTCATAAAAAATACCACCAATTAATAGTATGCATTGCAAACTATGATAGAAATCTGCTTTCGATAAAAGCAGAGGGAATTGTGTAAGGTTTAAATTCATCAGATACGTCTGTCTCATTGTCAACCTTTACTTATCAATACACCAAATACAAAACAGGTTGTTTTTTCTTTCGCCTTTGGTATTTAAATTTTCGGTGTTCGATGAGCAGAGATTGGAAAAGCACTTTGTTTCGTAGAAAAAATGCTCACATCGTATACACTTCTCTCTTACAATTCTAGGAAACAATCCTCTCTAGCCCGTCCATTCCTCTCAACACGGTAACACGACATTGTAAAGTGAGAAACTGGTAGAATGGTTTCGAAGATTTATGACAAGTAGGTAGATTTTGAAAGTGCTTAAACGTAGTCCAAGCAGCAAGATGGATTTCCAAAGTCATTAATTCATAACTGCCACATTTACTATATGTAAAACTAGTATGAGTTCGGTGCATTGACTAATCTTAAATCCGCTGAGCTATGGAAAAAGGGATACTTGTTTGCCTAACAGCATAACATAACTGAATTTTTACGTCTACTAAAGAAACTTAAACCTCAAAAGCTGGTTTTGATCCGCTACTCTCATGAACAGCTTACGCTTGACACTTGCAATTTGGCGAATGTTTTTTAAAGGAAGGTATTTGCTTAAAACTATTTAACCCCTTAACCGTGAATTATTTTTTAGCTTCCACACCAGTGTCGTGAATTATTTCCAACAAGACTTTATGGTGTCGTGAATTAATTTTTGCGACAAGGCTTTCTCAGTTGGACTCTTATATCTGGTAAAAACGTATTTTAGAACACCACACACTGATAAAAACTAATGCAGATAGGTCACATCGGCTACCTAATCCTAAAAATATCAATATGTTCTACATTTGAAAGCCATGGCACGTCACAAAGTCTGAAATTGCAGTTTTTCATAGATTGCAATGTAATTCGGTTTGACCGGCTTCTAAGCATCTTCGTAATACCAACGTGCGATTTTCACAGTTGAGAGGTTAAGGGGAAAGGTGGGGGGGGGGGGGGTGGGTGTTCGCACCCAACGACCAGGTACGTCCCTGATACAATCCTTTAAGTGAAAACATCATCTTTTGGAAAGTGCTAAAATGACTTTTCCCCATGTTGGTGATAAACTAATATATAAACTCTAATTAAACTTTTCACAAAAGTCCCAATATATCTTATTATAAATTCTCATTATAGTTGACATAAAATATTATAAGTACTTCCGCTTGTGATACACACCGATTTGGACTTGGAACTGCAAATTTTTATGATTTATTTTAAATAACTGACTAATAGAAAACTATAGGCGGAATTTAGCAAATAGAATAGGAACGTAATGATTAAATAACTTTTCTAAGATTTTCCCCAATTCCTAGGTGTTTTCCTTCCCAGCAGGCACGGCGACGTTGCTAAAACGTTGCTGCAACATTGCAGCTACCGTTGTTAGAACGTTGCCAAGATGTTGCATGTGGAAATCGCGGTAACATAAAAATGCAACGTTGCTGCAACAGTTTCAAGCGACTCTCAAACAACAACTGTGCATTATCTCGCAACCTCTGAGCAACATAACATCTAGAATTTGGCGTTGCAACAACGTTGCTGCAACCCAGCTGGCACAATAACGGTGTGACAACGTTGTGACAATGTCGGGTCTAACGTTCGTCCAACGTTGTATGAAGGTTGTAAATGAGATGAACTCACACGAATCTTCTGCAAAAATGTTGTAATTGAAATATTTACCATTTATAACAATATTCCTTTACAAAGCGCTACTTCCTTTAACGAGAAAAACACAGGAAAATTTATCCAACACTCATTTTTGCTCGTGGCTAAGATATACCATCAAGTTTGTATTCTAGATGCTGTACCATTTTCACATGATTGAAATCATTAATTTAGAAGTGTACTTGTGCATTCATATGAATGTGACTGCTATATGAATGCACAAATACACTTCTAAACAAATTCCATATCTTCTAACAACATCACAAAAGACATTCCTAACAAAAAGCTAGTTAATCATCCGAAGGAACGTTTTTATTGCAAAATAGATTTGTCAAAAGACAAGCCTTTATTGCGGAATAGAACTCCTTGAGAAACTCCAAACATTGACATTTTACAAGCATCTTCATACTCCCAACTTTTTTTATAATAAACGATCTCAAGTGAAAGCCTATTTCTACTGTCAATTTTATCTAAAAAAATCTATTGCATGTTCTTCAAAATATTCGATTTAATGAGTTAGGGTGTTTCAATTAAACATCAAAACCATTCTCTTGCGTCATTTCCTCAGAACATTTAACTTTTACTTTTTCGAGCGATGATAACAAGATCATACTTTCCATTTGTACGTTTTTTTTATGAACCTTCAGTAATCAACATAAAGTATCACAAAACTAAACATTTATGACCCCTGTCTAACTCTACAATGTAAAAATCATTTAAAAGAAATTAAGGCATGGTCATAATTTTCTTTATGCACTCGAAACATCAAGGTTTGTCTCTGTAAAACGTCTTTAGTGAGACCGGGGCTTTATTCAAAAGATATCATTTAAAGGTGACAAAGTTGTTTTCTGTCAAATAATTTCATGGCTTCCGTATTAACGTTAAGAAGTCGTAACAATCTTGTTTTTGATTGTGTACCAGCTGGGTTT
Organism: Bougainvillia muscus; assembly: GCA_032352715.1. Lineage (NCBI taxonomy): Eukaryota > Metazoa > Cnidaria > Hydrozoa > Anthoathecata > Bougainvilliidae > Bougainvillia > Bougainvillia muscus. Next base: position 6,829 of record JAUCNQ010126281.1, on the reverse strand, counting down.
CGGTTTACACCGCGAGTCTTCATAACAGAAGATTTTTCATCGTGTCAAAACTCTCCCATGGTAGTGCACCGGGAGTGGTGCTCCACGCTCCCCCCTTTCAGAAAATATTAGCTGCCATTGCAACAACGTTGTAGCAACGTTATATATGTGCTGTTATCGCAATGTTGTACGAAAAAAAATTCGAACGTAACAGCAACGTTGCTGCAACATCGTCGTGCAACGTTGCAAACGTGATATTGCAGCAACGTTGCTTTTTAGTTGCACAGCGTCGCGATATAAATGCAACTCATTTGCAACGTTGCTGCAATGTTGCGTGCCTGCTGGGTTCCATTTCCCTCTAAATGACTATTTTCTTTAATGTTGCCGCCTGTCAAATTTGGAAAATATTGAAACACCCTTGCAGTCATTAATATATCATTTGAAAGGTGATCCTGAAATCTTTCTTCCTGAATAAAAATAAAATTTTGAAAGTGTGCGATAAAAGCAAAATTGCTGATTATATTTCCATCCCGCTTCATCTCGCTGCAAGGTACGTTCCCAAAACGGCCCCTAAAATGGTCCAAAAGTCAACTGTTTTAGTAAATTCAAATTTTTATCTTTTTAATCAGTGCCTATGCTTCCCATTTCTGGAAATGAATAATTTTTAAAGATATATGTTGCCAAGTACGCAAGACTTATCGTAAGAACAGTGTAAAATTTAGTATAACTTGTGGATCTTGAAGATCCACTCTTCGATTGCCGACATCCAATAACTTTCGAAAGAATATTCGAAAAACCAATATAAATAGCTCATTTTGTAGCTGCCAGAACTGCTTTTCTTTCTAACCATGTAAATAAAGCATGGAAGGCTTTGTTAAACATATATTTTATCTATAAACGTTTTATCATAAAATCAAACAGATCGGCGTGAGAATCTTTACACATTTGAATAAATATATGATATATAATTACAAACATATAGTGATCATTTCTACAACGATATTGCAATGCAAACCAAATAAAAGGAGGAAGAAAAAAAAATGTAAGTAGAAGAAGCTGAATAAGAAAACAAAGAGGTCGAAAGAAAAAAAGATAGATGTAAGGAAAATTGTTGAATTTGATCTTTAAAACATGCTTACAGACGTTCATATTAACATTGTTTTTATTATTATTCTATCGACAATTCTTAACGTTTTGGTGTTAATTACACTATTAAAACAATGGAGAAGGTTATCTGCACAAGAAATTGTTTTGTTAGCTCTTTCTACAACAGATCTTTTACAGTCCTGGATTGTTTTTTTCTTTGAAATTAACAACTTACATGCAGATGATAAAATGGCGTGTACAGTAATTGGTTTCCTAATAACATCAATGGCTTTGACATCAATTAGTATGCTGACATCATTATCAATTGGGCGTTTGATTATGATTTTATATCCATTCAAATTTTATGAAATATGCAAATAAAAACTACAAGTTTATATTTCATTATTCCAAGTTATTTCTATGGATTTTTATGGGGAATATTTCCTTTAGTAGGATGGAGTAATTATGAAAAGGAACTGGGAGTAAACACGCGATGTTCAATAAATATGAGTGATCCTACATCAGGACCATTATCATACCTTTATGCATTACTTATATTTTGTTATGTCATACCAGTAACAATAATGATATTTTGTTTTGTAAAAGCACTTAAACTAATGAATGCAACGGCGGAAAATAATTATGGATCTCATTCTGCCGCTAAAATGCATCAATGAAGTCAGAAAAATTGTTTTCTTTACTTTGTTTGGTAATGTGTATTGCATTCCTTGTTGCTTGGACGCCATATACAATAGTTGTGTTTTTAGCGAGTTTTGGGAAAAAAGTATCATTTGTTTGGTTAGATATTTCTGCAGTATTTGCTAAAAGTCAAGTTTTCTATAATCCAATCATCTATGCTTTAATGTACAAAAGATTCCGAGTTCACGTTAAATCATTATGTGGATATAAAGAAAATGCTGTATCACCAACAGCAACAAATACTATACATTAACGTTATTTTATACACAAACAGGTGGTGTAAATATTATCTACTTTAGTGCTTTGTAGCCATAAAACAGTCACACCTACTTCAACAATATAGCAGCTTATTATTTGAACATTCAGTACGAAATACACTCTTATCTTCAAGAACAGGACAAAATACATAAGCACATCTTGTCTAGTTCAGAATAGGTATCCAGCAGGAAATGTATGACAAATAATATAAGCTGAAAGGTTTCGGCATAAATGCAAAGATCTATCTGAAGGTCGTACGTCTGCAAATCCAGATGCCGACTCAGAACATGCTATTACTTAGTCGCAGCAGTGTAATAGAGACTCAGACACATTAATATTTGATTGCGTTTGTATGATAATCTCTAAAGACCCATCATCATACAAAAACGCTTCACGATTAAAACATTTAGTTCTTCATCAGGTTACAGCGAGTAGGGGTGTATCCGCCACTGTCTGCAGCAAAATTCTTTGAATATTTTCGTATGTTTTTTCGGCCGCGTACTTGCTATTTTTTATGTTAATTTCAGTGATATTTCGTCCTTCCTGGAGAAGGACGTTTTCAAACTGGTGCAATGTCCTCCAACTGACGCACAAATGTGACGTCAGAGGAAGTCATTGTACTGAAGACCTTTCGTTTCCAGTGTTTTGTAATCTTGAAATATCAAGAGTAGCAAAACTCTGGAAATGAAAACGTCCTTCTCCAGGAATGACGAAATATCACTGAAATTAACATAAAAAAATAGCGAGTACGCAGCCGAAAAAACATAGGAAAATTTTTAAACTATATTATTCGTACTGCAAAACATGTCATTAAAAACAATTCTTTGAATATATTCAAAGTATTTAGCTGTAGATTCATTTAGAGCAACGTTACGAAGCACTGTCATTTAAATTTTTCATAGATTAATTTTCGGTGATGAGTATGAGCGGAAAACGAAGACCCTGTTGATCCTCATTAAATGAAACTCCAGATTTCAGTAGGTTGTTTAATAAAATCGCTAAAGGATAACAGAACTTGTAATGCAGTGTCAAATAATCATTCGACTCTTTACAAATTGGATTATTTTTAACTCGGATTGAAGTGTCATTGTGCCTACTTTGTAGGCACAACAACACTTCTTCTTAATGAAAATTACTAATTTAATGCTCGTCTTTCGTCAAATAAAAATTATCTCTTAGGGCGCTCTAAGGACAAGTTTACATGGAAAATCGTTGCTGGCGAAATGAATTGTCATATCTTCTGTGATTGGTTAAATTTTTCCGACGGAAACATTTAACCAATCACAGAAGCCATGACAGTTCATTTCGCCTATAAAAAGTCTTCATGTAAACGTGTGCTAAACGAATTCGTATCACAAATGGTACTATTTTTATCTCAGAAAAAGTATCGTTTAGCATTTTAAATATGCAGAAAGGCACTCATTCTGCATAAAAATTGATCAAATTTCCCAACTAGTTTTTGGACGGACCGTTATATTTTATTGATTATTGAACAATTTTAAAAAAAGAATATAAGGTGTACTTGTATGAACTGAATTAGAGGATAAAATAAATAACCATTAATGGATACTTAACTCATTAACCCTTTCATGATCAGAGAGCACAATACGTGCTTCCTGAATCCTAAATCCACTCAACAGCTCATAGCTGTGGTTTGGCTAACGGTAAGCAGATCCAAAAGTTAGCAAACACCTGCAAAAATATGTAAAGCTAATGAAATTTCTTTGGAATTTCAATGATTTTACACTTCTTCGCAGGCACTCGCTTACTATTTTCAAGCTTCTAGATCCGACTTGTCAAATATTTTCAGTTTGAATTTTTGTGTTTTTCGATGGGTTTTTACCTCATTTTTCCAACTTTCGACCATTTTAGCTGGCGAGAATGGATACATGGATGAGATTTTATCCTCTATACATACACGTTAAGTCTTTAGAATATGTCCGTAATATAAGAATCTATAAAAAGTACATTTTTAGTAGTCATTACGTCTTTATTGTTTCATTCCGTATAAACAGAGTTCTTAGGTAAGGAATGAGGATGAATCTGTGGAAATACCTACATGGGATAAAATGGACATTTTTCCGGAACAAACTGAGATAAGAGCAAACTTGACTTGACCCTACTATACATTCTACGCATTCTGTACATTCTGCATCATTCTATGCACATACTAACCCCTTTGAGTTAGAGTTACATGCTAGTTATGCAAGCCAAAAGAGAACAGTCTGCAGAGGTTTGTAAAGATGAAACGTGTGGGTTCTCCAATCGTGTTTTTTTTGGAGCACTAATTTTATATATAAATTATTTATCAAAGGCAATACTACTCCTCTAAAGATCCATCATCATACAAAATGCTATTAACAATTAAAACGTTTAGTTCTTCATCGTGTTGCTCTAACTAGGGCTAAATCCGCCTCTGGCAGGGATGATTTGAACAATTGCTACAGATTTTTGAGCACTCTATATTAAAGAAGACACTGGTATTGCAAGGTTATTGTTACGTAAAAGTGAGCTTCCAGTTACTACAGTAAATAGTTTATCTAACACCAACTACCGAAATAACGCCCCTGGAAAATAAACGCCCAGGATAAATTTAAAAATATTTTAATAAAGCCACATCCTGAATAAACGCCCCATTCTGAAATAACGCCCAGTGCAACATTAAATAAACGACATCAACAAGCTTTGTTACTTTTAAGCGTCAAATGTTAACATAAATTACTCATTTATCAGAGGCGGATTTAGAACATGATTTTACTTAACCACCTTACATCCCTTTTCTTCACTCTTTTCCACCACCTTGTACGCGTACATTTTTGATCTCAGCGCTACAAACTCAGTCATGATTTTTCCACCAAGTTCATCTTTAAACAACCCTAGAACTTTCTTGTTCTTTCCGATTGGTAGAGGTCTTGCATCTTCTCGAGAATAGTTGCTGGTATCAAACCGATTTTTTACATCATCGGCTATATCTCGATAAAAATCCTCTGTTTTAACGTGGTACACAAAGCTGTCTGTATCCATATAACATAGCCGCGCCTTGCTTCCATACTTGGGGATCAAATAGTCATAGTGAAACTCGTACATGATCATTTTACTAAGGTCTAGTATAGCTTGACTAAGGTATACAGGTTTATTCATCACTACCTCTGTCTTCCCCATTTCAACACCCATGAGATTTTCGCTAAATTTTACAACATCTTTAAAGTTTGGTTTCATCACGTATCTTTGATACTTTTCTTCGTTAGCTTCACATTTCTGTGGTTTCTAATATTTTCCATGGTCTTACCAAAAACGCTATTATTCATGAGTTTAAAAAAGTCCTCCTCAAACTTGTTCTTTGCAGGAGTTCTCAGTCGCGAATTGAGATCTATATACCAAATCAGCCAGGCGCTTTGTTCGAATTGAATTACTCGATGTACTTCTTTAGCATTAGACCATGTTTTAGCGCCTGATCCAGCGCCCTAATGTGAACCACATACCTTGACTTGTTATTCAAGTTCGGCACCAACTTTTCCACTTTGCTGATCTTCATCTTTTCCGGCATAAACGGTAGCTCGTTATGTTTGTCATGGAGGTATTTTGGATAGTCGACGTCGACTTCTAAGAGATAGCCATGCTTGTCTATCTTTACCAGTTTAGCGATCTTCTCCGCAGTAAATACTTCCACATTCGAAATCCATTTAAACCCATACGTTGGTAGTTTTTAACTCATCGTCCAACCGTAAAGGTTATTCGCTTCCAGATACTGGAGATACGATGACTCTTTACTCGTGTCGTACTGATCTTCCATATACTTCTTATTTGCTTTTGCATAGCGATGTACGGCTTGGGTGATGCCACCTCTCATATCATTCTTAAACATCAGCAACATGTCAACGTCTATCAACAGCTCGACGTTAACCCCTGTCTGTTTTAATGCAGATTGCAACGCAAGCTGCGGGGATGTGAAAAATGAGCTGGATCGAGTTTGTTATGCTCTAAACACGTGTCCCTAAACGTCTCTTGCTAAGTAAACATCGTGATAGTCTCCAAGTGTACTTTTTTCTGCTTATGGTGTGATTCTGTTCCATACTTGCACAGCATGCTCATAGTCTTTATCACTGATTCCTTTCATATATAGCTTGCTGTAAAACGAGATTTTTGGTGGTAGCTCTGTCTCTTCAAATTTTTCCCATCAATCCATGTACTCGTAGGGATATACACCCTTGCGCCGCATCAGCTTAAACACATCTTCTCTTTCATAAAACCATAGTTGATTTTTGAATTGATCATCGTTGAGATTCTTTGATAGCTTATCTAGGCTAGAAGCCATGAATCGACAGCTGTCGATAAACTTTAAGCTGATCGTTTTGTACACCTGTTTTCCGTTTTTATCTGTTACTTCAGACAATTTAACGGGAACTTTCACGTTAAAACTGATATACTTTTCTTAGTTTTCTGCGATGCACCCGATGTCTTTTTTGTTAAACCGCTTGTCAAGTTCTCGTATAAAGAGATGCGCGTCATAGCCTCTCAAGTTGTGAACCATTGGAATATAGTTTGGTATCCGGTATTTTAAGTTGCAATTGTTATGCGCAGAGCCTCGATATAATCCAGTATAATGGCAGTGATCTCTCACCTTTCTATTGTTCTGTGGATCATCAAACCCTCTAAAGCATATATGACATTTAGTTGCCTCCTCATGCTCTCTTTGTAATACATCTGTCAGCTCTATCATTGGCTGCTGTGGGTACGCTTCAAATAAGCGCTTAACTTCGCTCTCGATATGGTCTATAAACCTTTCTACACAGTCTTTACCGCGGTA
>JAUCNQ010126270.1:0-10209 GCA_032352715.1 Bougainvillia muscus | reverse complement strand
ACCTCGGTTTCGCTGAATTTTTCAAAATCATTGTTAAATTCTGTCTCATCTTCCAAACTTTCTTGAATTTCTTCAGTCAATTTCATAACATTTGCAAGTTTATCTTGTAATATATTTTTAAACGATTGTAACTTTACTAACAAACTTTCATCAAAATCTTTATAAATAGCTGGCAATTATACCTTAACAATTTTATTAATGAAGCCAATTAATCCAGCTCGGGATCTCTTCTTTCTCGTAATATCACTCATTTTTGAAATAAAAAAAATCTCAAATTTTCTCAAAAAGTTCAACTGTATTAAAGGAGAGTTTAAACTTTAATAACAACACGTAAGAATAAAATGTCTGTAACCATACGTAATATGAATTTCAAAAAAGTATGTAATGTAATATAATCTCTGATACGAACGTATGTAATATATAATCCGGTTCGGTTAAGGACCAAATGTTTGGGCCATCAATGGGGCTGGTTAATACACCGATATCTCTAATAACAAATGTTCTTCTATAATAATGTAACCGTAATGTAACCGTAATAAGACTAACCGAGGAGACTGTATGAGAAATAAATACAAATACTAGAATACTTATACAACCGCTTTATTCGACCGTGTAGTACAACTACCTTTTGATAATAACGAAACTCTAAGAAACAGGCCATGTGCGGGCCTTTTCTATGCCAGGAGGCGTGCTGAGTATTACGCAGAACGCACGGGACTGCAACTTTACCGAACAACCACTTAGTGTAGACAAAATGAACACATACACTTGAATGCAATCCCCCAGTAAACGCACCATGAATGGTCAGGTAGGTGTGGCACTGGTTACTAACTGTACGATTGAGACAGACACCTTAAATTTCTGACTACTATAAATTAGAAATCACATTTGCGTTTCTCTAGGAAAGTATGTTAGTATGATTTCTACAACTTCGACCCCGTGGCTTCTTTGCAAAGGGTCACGGTTGCAGTTTCTCATACGACATCAGTTATTATATTTTGTATTATACTGTATATGGCTTAAAAGTATCTTGTATAAAAATGGTCACACGTTCATAAACAATCCTGTATAAAATGCATGAGGATCGCGTAGGTAAGTGTGACCATTTTATTCAAAATGCATTAAAGGGTTACATATACATCCTAAATTGAAAGACATCAGTTTCATAATTGATGTCCGTTTTCCTGTAGGTATGCTAAAATCAGTGTCAGATCTACCCAACCTACCTAATCCCCAGGGCTATGTGTCTCTCCCTTATTATGAGACAGCTATATGAAATGCTTCTATTTCGTCTCGCCGTTTCGCAAATCAGAAAGACAAATGTCCCTGGATAAGAGATTGGAATCTAGCATAAAAACAAAAAGGTTAATCCGAAATAGTTTAATATATGTTAATGGAACAATAGTTACTTAGAAAAACGTCGAAGTTTCTTGGTGCGCTCAATGATCGTTTCGCAATCTTCTTGGTTTTCCTGCAGAGCCATAATTCTCGTATGACATTTCCGGGTTTTTCTTCCATTTTGTGCCTTCTTATATACACTTGACATCATTACGGGCAGATAGTCATACCTTTTCTTCGGATATACTTTTTATGGCTATCCTCTTCTTCGTTGGTTTTCTCCAGGCAATTTTAAACCGCTGAATTGCATCAGGGTCAGTATTTCTACCTGAATTGAAATTGTTATCAAGTGCTGCTAAGTATGCTCCCATCCGAAATTATATTGCTTCGGGATGTATTTGCTAAGAAGATTGTTAAAGACTTCCACCTCCGTTGTGTGTATGTTTTCTGCCAAATAACCCATATCATCTTTCATTCTTTTATCATTGAATAGTGAGACTAAACAACTATGTGCTTCAGATTCTTCAACCAGCCAGTCTTTCCCAGTAATGTCTTCAGGTGAAAGCAGAGGGTGTTCACACTTTTTGAAATACTTGCAACCTCCCCACTTATGTTTGTTGACCGTATAGTAGATCATGGAACGAAATTTTTCATACATTTTTTGGGAGCTTCCATCTGATGTTGCTTGCTATATTCCACCACAAGTGGTTGATTACGGATGGAACCCCATCAAGAATAGCTTCGTATCCTTTTTTCTTTGCTGCTTTGTTCAACTTTTTAGTTATATTTTTGGCAATGTGCCACGGATCAAACTGGTGTTTTATTGTATTGAATTCTGGGTCAACACGCATGAGTTTTCGAATTTGAGCATGCTTATCGGTGGAAACGATATCTACCTTGACTCCTTCTTCCTTAAGCTTGCGAAGAATCCGAATGAAGTCTTCCTTCTCCTTAGCATTTGAGTTCGCAACTTCAGTGACAGGTATAACTACAGTATCAACAACTTGACCACTTGCTGTTTCCATAAATGTGTAATTACGATATTTAGCACTGTGACCAGGACACATCTTCCGTCTTCTACTATAACAGTCAATTCAATTTTTTAACAACACTACCATTCTTTTCCTTTCAGTTTTCCATTTCCCTATTACCGTAACAAAATCTCTCTTGAATTCGTGGTAAACAGATTCTCTGAGAAACTTTAGATTAATTACATAAGCAAATCTGTCGAACTTCTGGAAAGGAATACCGGAAAAAGGAAATAGCACTTGAAAGGAATAAATTCCCAAGGCCTCTCAAATCTCCTACTGTTGGTTGAGACTTCCATTCTACTGCACAGTTATTCAAGCAAGTATACTTTAAATGTAACTGAGAACCTGTGTTCTTCACTTCTTCTATCGAAGAAGTGTCCACCGGACCTCCACACTTCACACAATGGCACAACAGTTCCCGCAACTTGCTTTCATAAACAAGTAGCACCCTGTCGTTTCGGGCCTTAATTTTTGGTTTCTCGTTGTCAGTAAATTCTGATTCCGATTCCGGTTCAGTTTCATCTAGCACCCTGTCGTTTCGGGCCTTAATTTTTGGTTTCTCATTGTCAGTAAATTCCGATTCCGATTCCAGTTTCAAAGAGTTCCTCTTCAGATGGAATAAAGTCATCATCGTCCGTATCATATCCGTTTTCTCCACTTTCTTCTTCTTCTAAGGTGTCATTGTCAGATGATGTGTTTTCAACATTCTCCATCACTTCAAAGCCTTCGAATTCTTCATCACTGCTGTCAGAATTGTCATCTGGAATTATTATAGCGTGGAACATTGATCTCCAACCATTACTTTGTTGGATTGTACGTTTGCGCTTAAATGGTGGAAACTGAACAGCTACATTCCTAGTATTCTTCCTTCAAACGTTTGGGCAATTATATTGAGTCGAGACAGTTTCTAGTGCATAATTCTTCAAAGTTTCTGTGAATGTCATAGCGATTTTAGTGGGGACTTTGATGGGTTCAGTTTGAGTGGAAGCATCTTTGAAATTTGTTATGGTGAAATCGGAATCTGGAAAATTATTATCGGAAGCATTCAATTCGTTATTTACAGGATTCAATTCGTTATTTACATTAAATTCTTCACTATTTACATCTGACGTATTAGAAGGTTGACAGGGTTGGTTGTCGTCGAGGTTCTCAATATTTGCTTATGCCTGGGTTGCAATCTAGGAGAACTGAAGAGTTAAGGAAAGTTTTTCAACCTTCAACCTCGTCCCCAGGGCTTTTCGCTTTTTTATTACGAGGAGAGAAAGCGGAAAGAGTTCCGCTTTTTCTCCTCATAATAAAATAGCAAAAAGCCCAGGGGACGAGGTTGTTCAACCTTGTCCCTTCACTATTTATTTTCCTTGTCGTAGGTTAGCCTATATTCAAATCAAAGCTCTACTCTTCTTAAGACTTCGCCTTGCAAAATGTCAAAGTTTGTGTAAAATCAAAGGCTACGGAATATTATTGGCTAAATCCAACCTCTTCGCTTTTTGATTTCTGGCAAAAGAGCAAAGTGGCTCTGGGGTCGAGGTTCAGCTTAATCTTTATAGGATAGTCTCCATAGCGTGTTATTTCCTAACATTTTAAGAAGAACAACTGATATCATTCTCATTCTTGTTTCCATAGCTTCTCAGTGCCGAAGCTCCAAGTAACGGCAAGAAGCGCTGGTAACAAGGTTGATATCATTTCGATATTGTTGATAGTTGATATCGTTTTTCTTGATAGTATTCGTGACATCAAAGTTGATCAGAGATACATATCTCTAGTAATATATGGCGTTGCACATATTGAGTATGTATAATTTTCATGCGGAAGAATCATTTTAATCTTCATCCAAAACAAATTAAAAACATAAATATTTAATCTTACCTCTGGGTTCTGTTTCTTTAAAGCACGTCGTTCGGATGTTTGACGTGGCTTTGGTACTTCACGATGAGGAAATAATGTTGGGATAGCTCCGGATAACAGCTTCCTTCCTTGTTTCTTTTTTTCACTGGGCATCAATCGCACCACTGTTCATCAAAATGAGAGGAGTATAGATAAATATTTTTTCGTTTTTTTTCATCTTTAAGGCTACTCAGTCATCGTGTATCAGTCCTAGCAATTGAATTTATCCATATGCGTGCCCTCTTGTCATCAGTAGGTAATCGGTGGTAGGAAACATTTGTTCCATCGCCATATTCCTTGCTACAATTCCACGCAGAGCAATTTTTAGTAATGAATTATTCATTCAACACTTTAAACGACCAGTTATTAATGACAGCAAACAGTTCGATATATAAAATAAAACCACGCAGAATGAGAAATATATATGTTATTTCAGTCTGAAGGCTGTTTTGGAACTTAGTTCTGTTCATCCCTGATCTCACTATTTAAAAATAACTTAACTTCGGCTTAGTATTAGTAGCTTCAAATACACGTGAAACTGGAAGGTAAACATTAGGACTTAAAGTTATAAATTGAAATCACCGAAATCAGTACGTCACGATTTTGAATACAATGGGTTTGCGCTTCGCAGAGCCTGGCACTAATTTTGAAAAAAGCAGTGAAGTAGAAAGGCAGAAGGGAAGCCATGATAACAGGAAGGCTTGATCTTTGTGAAACTATACTTGATAGACACTTCATTCTGAAGACAAGGTAAAACTTTTCGTGTTCTGCACCTTATAACGAACCAAAACACAGGGAAACACTCGAGAACCTTGGGATCCCTTTAACAATTCTTTAGTAGCCACACCAATATCAACAAAATTGCTTTCTAAGTGATTATCTTTGTTGGTCTAACAAGACTTTTTTAACTTTTTAACAGTGCTACCAGCAAGCTTAATTGCCTCTCTTTTAAAAACAAGGCGTATCAAACGATTCAGGATATCTTCCAATTCACTACACATAAATGGTACCATGGGTTTATCTGTTTGAAAAGTTACTAAATAACCCTTGAAAATACTTGCAATAAAAGCAAAAAACTGCAATTTTGCTGGTACTAATGGACCAGTGTAATGGTCAACAAGAGTTTCATAAGATTTGTTTTTTGGTCGACTTGATTTACACAAAACTTCCCAATATTTAATTACATTCTTCATATTTTTCTATATTTGCAAAGCTCTTTCAGCAACTGGCTGATCTTCAACCCACTTGGTTGGACAAAACCTAAACAAAACTCACGCTACTGTAATAGATGCTATATATAGCCTAAAACTATTAATCAATTTTATACAATACAACCTAGCAACTATTTTAAACTTAGGCTGCAAATCGGATTATTAGTAGGAACAAAACAATTTTAATATGCCTTCTTCACTCATTTAAGATATTTATGAATTATGACAGGTGCAGCCCCAAGAACAAGTTTGCCATCAACTAATAACTTTGCTGTATTCAATCTGTAATTGATCTAAACTAAAATGAACCGATTCAAGACTACTTTATTGAAATACTAAAGAAAATACCTTAGAGGGAATACACCAGTTTCTCCTTTTGTCATATGCATACTCCTGCTAGCTGGGGAGTCATGTAATATCCAATACATAGCTTTTAACAGTTTATCAATGTTCCATTTAGTGGAGGTTGTTCCAGTTTGTAGAGCACCATGTATAATATGCTGACTACAGCATATTGTTAAGTTCTTTTTCAATACGTTTATCATCTTTCTAAAACATTCCAGTTAAAGGTTGGCCCATCCATGGCTAATTGTACCAGTTTTTCATCATTAAGCTCACGTTTGCATCTACAATACTCTCCAATGAGTTGGATGCATTTGGACGGTTAAGGAATTGCGAATCAATATGTACCTTGTTTGAACAATTCCTGTCATCTCATTCCAAAACTTGATATTCACATCCATTTGACAGTTTTGCAATCATACTTTCATCAAAGGAAAATGTGTAAAACGGTGAAGAATTAATAGTTCTATCTAAATTGTCTTTAAAATATGAATAAAGACCATGGTTTATCATATAACAACATTTAGTTTTTCCAAGGGGGCAAACTGAGATGCAATATCACTATCTGGGAACATGACTTGAAAAAGTTTGTTCACTTTAATACAAGATCTGAAAGAAAAATGCGACAAAACAACTTTTAATGTCCATAAAATCTCTGCATTTAAAGTATTATCATTCAGCATCATACTAGTTATTGTACCATCCGATTTTTTAGCTACGGCTCCAGAAGATGTTGGTTGCTCTATAGGTACTACGTCTGATACGTCTAATGCAACACCAGTTTTTGTTATATCAGCAGATTTAGAGAAAAAACAATGTAATCCTTGCAATCGATCTTTCACTTTTTGGCTATGCTTTTTCCCATTCGCATGAGAATCTAGTGCTCCACTTCCCATGGTTGATAAATCAATGTCCTTACTAAACAAATTGCACTTTGCTGTTGTATAATTAAGTTTTGAGACCCATAACTTGTATTTTCTATTCGTTAGCCACTCTTCTTGAAAGCTGAAATGTGTTTTTCTTTTTTTACTATTCATTTTTTTCTAATCTAAAAATTGCATTAAAACTATAACAATCAAAGATAAAAACTATGACTTAAAATAATGCAAGTTCTACATGCATAATACCAAATAGTGCAGTAAAAAATAGGTATTATGCAAAAGTAACAAATTATTAACCTTCTATTATAACCTATATTATACTATCAACACTTGATACTGTAACTTGGAAATCAGACACAATGAAATCCATGTTTGTGCTCCTAAGGTTATTCTAACAAAATAATAATGTAATTTCACTTCAATAGTCTAAACGCTGCAAAAGTAGTAATAAAAACGTTATATATATCTAAATACAAATGGAAGAAAAAGTGTTAATAGGATGCTAAAAAGTTGCCAGTATGAAAAAAATCCTTCATGAACTGCCTTTTTCCAGGCAAATTCATTAGTTTTTCCAGGAATAATTTCAGATATTCCAGGTTTTTGGCTTTTCCTCCCTATTTTCCAGGTTTTCCAGGTACCCATTGCTCATTCCAGGCTTTCCCAGGTTTTTCCAGGTGCTGGCCACCCTGATATAGTATGAATGATAACAATGTATATAAATCAATTCTCTTGGTTTAGCAGAGTACTCATCAAACAACATGTAAGGGTACCAACTACAGACCTTACAAGCTTTTTTTGGCCATTCCGACAGATAGCCCCGGATACATCCTGTAGAATGACCAGGGAAAGATCAGGATAATTTCCTCCAGGACACCCCGCATTGAGAATTTTTTTCTGTTCGGGCAATCTTTATACATATGGTACTGTATATATATACTTTTTTCCTCGTATGCCATATAAGCATCAAGTATCACTTCACATCTTCGATAGGACTAGCTTTGTGTTAAAGACACGTAAATACGAATTACAAAGCCATTCCAGAGGCCTAATTAGTGATAATGGGAATCAAGACAACACCTGTTTTTCAAGTTTTCTCATTCACGTGAACAATCGACCACTGGACATGGCTTGCTTATCGATTCATAACAAAGTCCAAGCCGTGTTGGGAATCTGTATGAAAATATGTGTATGAAAAATTTGTGTTTCCTTCATACTGCCACATATATGGAGTCATCCCATACAAAGTATACTACATTAGGAGACAGAGCTAGAACAAGGGTAGAAAAGGAAACCACGCTAGTTATATATGAAAAAATATTTTAGATCCTTAGATGGCCAGAGCAGGGAAGGATATTTAAAAACAGTGTAAAACAGCAAACAACTCTTGAACCGCCACCAAAACCCCTGACAGTTAAACACAAGGGTGAATAATTAGTCATCGTAAAACGCCTTAAGGGGCCATCGGCATTTAGGTTTCGTCACGCTAAGCAGCCATTTGGCGGCTAGAGGAGGAGAAGGTGGGACGAAAACTCCAGCAAAGTGATTTTCAAGACAGATTACCCATTTAGGTTTATATTTCCATTTTACCAGGATATCTATCGTAGGCACTACAAACCTTCCAGAAGGGAAATATGCTTTCCAATAATGACCAAATTATTGTTGTTGTTTCTTCATTGGTTGAAATTTTTATTAAAACTTAGCCTAGTGGGTGAACCGCTTCCGTTGCGCTTCGTTACGGCAAAGCATGTTCATGAAAGAGATGTTTGTCGTATATAATATGGTAAAGAAGATATCTTTAGGAACACCTAGGTCAACTATTCAAGGATTTACAGTAATACATTATAGTTATCTTAAAGTTTCCATCTTAGTTTATATCTTAACACATTTAGTGTATATTAAATATTTTTAAAGCATGACACAACCAGCGAATTTCTGGCAGAAGCCTAAAACAAAACCCTAGGGTGGTCATCGCTCCTAAACCTCTTAAATCTCCTAAATTTTCATGTTTGATTTTGAGTGTAGATGAAGTTAAAAATATTTATTCTATCATTGTAGGTCAATGTTTATAAAATCAAAGGTTGAGCCTTTGCTAACATCTTTGAGCAAATTGTACGCTGAGTTGGAAGCATATGATTTATTACAAGTAATGAAAGCAAAGAAGACAGTATTTGCTCCCTTGTTTTGTGGAAGTGAGATTTTTAATTGGGATTACAAAACTTTTTACAACTGTTTAAAGCCAGAATTTCAAGAAACTGGAACAAATAAGAAAACAATTGAAATTGGAATCTTTAAACTCTTCTCAGATTTGTGCAAAGTTGCTTCATCATTGGTAAGAAATGTTAAACCGGATTTCCACTCAAATTTTTTTACGAAATGGGCATGTTACAAAAAAAAGAAAAAGTTCAAATGTTTTCAACCTTAATTTTTTTCCATTGGAAAACAAATCTGATCGGCTGAATATTATTTTCCAGGGAAATTTTCTGTGTAAATCTTGCTTAATAATGTATATATATTAGCAAAGAAGACTTTTCGCAGGAAGAAAATGCCATTCGCATTTTTGTTTCTCATCTAGTTTTTGCAGATCTTTAAACTTCTGAGGGGTACAACATACCATGCATGGAAACAACAATTTTAACACAACATTTTTTCACAGGAATTTAATTTTGCAAATGCCTATACCAGGAAAATATTGCGAGAATTTAAATTATTTTTTTTAAATAAGCAACTGATTTGTTAAGGGTTGGGGCTGAGATTCGGGTCAAAAACTAAGCAAATCCTTAGCAACAAGCCAGGCTAAAATTCACAAAAAGGTAAGCAATTTTTCAAAATTAAGATAAGATCATTTTGAGTAGGTGGTTAGTAGTAAAAGTAACAATATATGGACCAGTGTATCATTAGCACCCAACATTGAAAATTTGCAACTAGAGGAAATACGGTAATGGCAGCATTTGCTAAATGCTAAACATTATGTAACTTCTTTAAAGTGAAGTCACATTTGCTTATATTTATTGCACACCTTTTATTATAGTTTTATGTTTTTATGAAGTTTTTATTAGTAAGTTATAAGGGACCGTCCACAAAATTCGTATCGTTATGCGAGCCATTTTCATCACAGAAGGACCATTTTGTGCTTACTAAGTAAAAATCGATACGAATTACGATACGAATTTTGTGAATGGTCGCTAACAGAAGTAGATGTCAGTGGAAAAGGTATATTTAGAGGAAGGTTGTTGAATATTGTTAATCCTATTCAGGCTGAGTTATTTTCCGCCCCCTATATAACTTTTGAACCGCTTATGCTATGACTATTAAACCTTGACTTACTTGCTTTGCCAAGGTTTATGGAGTCCCACAAGGGGGCATGTGTTCAATGCATGTCTTAGAGTGTTACAATCCCTCGTTTAACCCCAGTTATTCTTATTATATAATTACAGGCTAGATTGTTCAGCCCACAAATCTGGTGACTTCCTCTAGGGATGGTGAGACAAACCCTAGAAGGTTTCAGGATTTTCGACAGGGTTG
>JAUCNQ010126259.1:0-10209 GCA_032352715.1 Bougainvillia muscus | reverse complement strand
GCATATTCTAGATGAGGGATGGTGGGGGAAATTATTACTGATATATCAACGTAACTCACGATGAATGCATGTTCTTTTAGGATGATTTACTGTTATTATTTTTGATTAATTTTTGGGTGAGCCCATCCTACACAGACGTTTTAGCCTGGTGTGAATTCTCCTTAAAAAACTAAACAAGTTTTATAGGTTTTTAATTTATTTTTATTTTTTATTGCTCTAAATTCTTAATTTATTTTTTATAAATTCCTAACTTTATGTTTGTGTCTCATATATAAGGGGCATGCATAACACGAATGAAGTAAATGACATTAATAAAATGCTTGCTCCTTATCTTTTTTGTGTCTCCTGTCAAAATCCTGCTGCACATTTTTCTTTATAAGCACCAGTTATTTCTACTTCATTAATATGATGCAAAATTGTACCAAAATACCTTATTTTTGCCCGAATTTGAGCCATATAAAGGTGGTGCTTATTAATAGTATATTCAGAATCTAGCTTTTACAGGCTTTTCCCTGGGACCTCATGCAATGCTACTCCCCTGAATAATGTGTTGTTTTATAGCGTTTTTTCTAAAAATTCTACCCAGAAGTCATTCAGAATGTTACTGCTAACCCACTATAAAATGGAATACTGTGAATAAAAAAAATGTTCTTATTACTGTACTCTCTATGAACTAAAAACGTCAGAGTTATATCATTGATAGAAGAAATTCTTTCAGTTAATACAGTTAATATACATTTAAAGACACTAATCGCAAACTAAATTTCACTTGATGAAACTTCCATTAGACTTCCATTAGATGAAACCAAGACTTGATTGAGCACCGAAGAAATTAAAACACTATGAAACGTATTTATATACTTTAATTGTATAGTGCATGTTTGAACTGCATAAAACTTCCGGGTCAAGGTGAAGCAACCAATTGTTCATTTAGTACGTAATGGTACATCTGTAATAATAGTACACATCAAATCATTGACTTTTTGAATCAATGAAAGTATGTATACAAATGAAATTAGACTAAAGTCACTGGAACAGAATTAATTTCTTAGTTGTTTCAGTTGTGATAAACGCCACAAAATCATATAGCATGATAAACTGTCAATAACAGCACAAACCATCGCAAGAAACAATATGCATAATGATAGTCGAATTATAAATTTTGGTAATTCAACAAATAGTTGCTGTTGTTGTCATTGGCACCCATACCAAATTCTGATCCTTTACCTGACACTTCGATACTGTGTGTAAAACTGGAAGTTGAAGAACTTACCGTTAGTTCATGAACTTTCACCTTTGTTTCAACTGTGTTTGTTTGTTGTCACTGCATCAAGAACTTGACATAGAAGTTGGTCTGGTTATTGCAAAAGATGGCCTTAGTAAACGTTAGTGGAAAAGCAAGGACATTGTTACTGGAAATTTACCAGAGACAATTTCTTCTTCTAAGACAAGTGGAGTAGGTGTGAAAATTATTTGCACATTTTTAATAGTAATTCTGTCAAAACAGTAGCAACACAAATATATTTCGCTTATTTTTGGGTCTTGTTGAGTCAGCCAGACTTGACATCATGTATTAGCATGAGCACCAGTCTCCTCTAATAATTTTGAAAGTGTGAGTGGCGGACTCCGTTAGTATATAATGTGTCCAACATATTAAACGTGTATAAATTTTTTTTTGTGTTGGATCTTAGACTCAGTTTTCTTAGGGTGCGTCTCAAAAATTCGCTTTACTTCGCTTCACAAATTGCTCAATTTTCACCTCAGATGTATGCACAATAACACTTCGTCTGAGACAAAGGCTGATATTGCCCATTGTTTTGTTTTGAAATATGGGGACTTTGGATAGGGTAGATAGGAGGATTGACAATATTTTTGGCACTACTATGCAGCATCTTCAAAATATGCAAAAAATGCGATTTAGTGCAGGCTTTGAAGGAGTATCCAATTATGCCCGGATGCTATGTTAAAAAATCACGTGACTTTGAATATGAATCTAACCTTTGTTGTTTCGAACAATTATGGTATATAACACGCACCACTGCATCCGTTATTTACTAACATGAGTGAAACAGCAAAATTAAGCACTTATTGTATTGTATGAACTCCCAGTGAACGGTACGTCTGGGTAAAATATATATCTCTTGTTAGAATTAAGTGATGCCTTATTTATATCCCGTGTGTACAAGCTTGTTTAATGCAATGTGTTGCCTAACATTGATCATTTTTCTGGAACAACGGCGACAATCGATATGAAGTTTCCTCTTTGTCACTGATCGTCAGCTCACTCATAACTATTAGCAGATGAGATCGGACAATGTTCTTCGGACTTTCGTGAAGACGCCAGGAAAATCTAGTGTTTCGAAATTCTGATTCAATCCCTTGGTGAATATTATCTTGCGAGAAATTATGCGATAATTTATATAGGACAAAAACCTGGGAAAGTGGCCAATTTAAGGCTAGCCGACTAAGAATTCCCCACATCGGTTTTATACCACCAGAATTACTTGTGAATGCAAAGACTCTTACCAACCTCTTGCCCTGAGTGTTTTGCTGCTTCTTGACTCTTGCACTGTCTTAAGTATCAAGAGTCATTAAAAGACCCTGGGTGCGTGGTAGATCTTGCAGATGCAATCTCAATTTAGTATATTAGGAAACGAAAATGATTCAGAAAGGAGTAAGTATAAACTGTATAAAAGATAATCAATATATATTACTCAAGAGACTACATTCATTTTCAATATATCTAGTACGAAAGAAGACTGCGAACTCAAACCTTATACCCAGTGTCCCTAGTCGATACTCAGAGCTTTCTTGTTGGTTGGTATTAGCTATGCTATGTAAATGTTTTACAACGTTAAATAAATAAAGACATCTTATCTGGCTCTGAGTAGCGGAAAGAGGCGCTGGGAACATGGCTGTGGGAACTACGTATTTAATAAAGTGTAATTCTTGCGAGATAGTTAACACATTTGGCGTCTTGTTAAGGGTTGCGAAGTGTAAGCCAGTGACTGTGTTTGCCAGCAAAATTTTATCAAGAAAGCTTCCACTTTGAGCCTCTCGGCCATTACAAGGTGGTCTAGGTTCGGGGGCCGGCAGCCGAGGGTCGGGGGTCAGGTACCAGGGGCTTAATGGTTTGGGTCTTGGGGTTTGATGGTGGGGGTTGAATGTTCTAAAACAATTAAAAAATAAAATAAAAAAAATAAAAAAAATAAAAAAAATGTTGGGGGTTAAAAAAAAAATGTCAGGGGTAGAGGGTTAAAAAAATTTAGAAAAAAAATTATCAATTTCTAGGAGACTAAATAAACTTGGACGCGCTGAGAACAGCGCACCTCAAATCAAAACTTTCAATTTTATCTCGCCTCGTGTGAAATATATGTATGATCTTGGCAAAAGCACTCCGCTGCAAAGCAGACCTGCGGCCCACTTTTAGCTTCGCAAAAAGTGTCATTATTATCGCATGACCAGAGATATGTCTCTGGTATGACAGACCTTAGTTTCTTTAGATATTTTTTTTAGTTCACGGGAACCATGCTTATGACAAAATTTGATTTCTACCTGTCACAGGCGATGAAAATACCTGACAACAAGCCCTTGGGTGTGAAATAATACTTCCTGTTTGAGCTACATTTTAGAATTTTAGAAATTTGTTGTGCATAAATTCAGGGTCTTAATGCGATTTTTTTGGAAGAAATCCTTGAGATAGTTCACGCACCTCTGCGGCTTGTTATTATTGAAGCAGTGCATTAGTTTTGCTATTACAGTTTTACACAGAAAATATGTGTTCCTCAAATTTTAAATTTCTATTTATTGCTGCACCAGGAGTTTGATATCATTTAAAGACGCAAACATGCTATGAACCTCATCAGGTGTATTTCCATCAGTTAGAACTTTACACGATTGGCAACCATGCAGTTAACACCAATGGCTCTTTCTATGTCAAGCAATATAATAGACATTCCAAAACGTTTCGTGACAGTTAGCCGGTCTTTACAACCCCAATATAACACCGATTTTCACCCCGGAGTTTCACCCCGGTGCGTGATTTTACCTTTGGGTGAACCTTTTTTTTCTCGTTTACAACTCACTTTCACCCCAGGGTAAAATTTAAAAACAATATATTCTCATCTCACCCTGGGGTGAAACGGATTTTCTGTATATTATCACCCATATTGGGAATAAGCACATTGTTTTTTGCAACTGTGATATCATACCCAAATTATATCCGAACAAACAATCCCGAACAAACAATCGGTAGAATTTTGACCGATGTGAGATCACCTCGGAGTGAGATTTCACCTCGCCTTTGAGTTGTAAACACAATACGTACATATAGCATAGACTGATGTGAGTTCACCCGCCTAAAGACAGCCTATTTTTTTCCAAAACAAATCAAAATAAATCATTCAAGAAGATGTTGAACAACAATGGACCTGATACGAATCACTCGAGTAGGCGAAGCAGAATTTCAATCCACACACTGGTAATTCCAACAACTAAAATAGATTGCAGTGATTTCGATGTTCTTTGTCAATGCACTGAGTTAAATGAATTCAGCTTCGGTACGAAAGAGAGTTAGTTAATTCAAAGTTATAAAAAAAAGCCGAAAAAGAATAAAGTAGAACTTTTTTGATTAGTTGGTTAATTTTTCTATGTTTTCTTTATATATTTTTAATTACTACACTAATATTTAATGGCTGTATATGCGTACCACATATAGAAGAAAATGTAGCGTGAACAAACAGTCATAATATTTGATTGTCATTTTTTGATTATTTATTTAATTACTTGTGTCTCCAGAAAGAATCATCAAAAGAAACAACATAGATCTTACTATTTGGACTTAACCTTTTTTCGATACTTGCCAATGCCCTCTAAATTGTTTCAAGGTTTACTTTTAATCTTCAAATGTATTATTTTTCAACTGACAGGCTATCAAGTGAGTACCCAACGAAATAATGACAAAAAAATAGAAAGGTTTTTCTGAAAAAATGACAAGAAATGACAAAATGAGCAAAAAAGGGATGGCTTAAGCACTTCATGGGCCGATGTAACAAAATAAGGCACCCTGTGAAGCTGCTGTGAGTCATCCTTAGTTAAGGACTCTATGTAATTTAGGTAAAAAGCTTTCCTATTTTCATGGGGCAATTGTATTATATCTGGCAGTATTAACCGCTAGCCTGAAGTCACAACTATTTTCCTCTAGAGGCTTCTTGTCATACCATATAGAAAACAGAAGAACAATTTGTCAGTTTCATAAATATAATATGTGATGGAGCAAAAAATAAATGTACGAATAGAATAAGCAAGGCAAGAAGGGCTTGTAAAATGTAAACCAAAATTAAGAAAATAAACTGAAGATACACAATGTTCATTCGCTCAAGAGCAATTAAATTAAGACAGATGAGAATGCCTCATATTAAAGTTAACAGTTAAACAAGAAAAACCAACAAAGAAAGCAGAACGATGGTGCTGTCACTCCAGTTAGGCAAGGATCATAAGGAGCTTCCTCAACAGAGTAATAATCTCATCACATATATTATAAGTGTGGGCACTGCATTTGTAAAAGGGTTCAAGAAAAACTCATGCAAAAACCTAAAAAGTCAAATATGAAAAGCAATGATTTGCTTTTCATGTATTCTTGGAACTTTTAGCATTCAGAACCAGTCATGCCATGGAGGACAGTCTGTAGAGACTTTTAAATCCATTGACACATGCATATAATACTAGCAGTCAAAACTGTAGCTTAACAGAGATGTAACAGGTTAAGGCAAAAACACAAAGCCCAGGCATTAAAATAATTATAAACACACAGCATTTTCCCCTTGTCTATCTATCTATAGAGCCTCTTAACGTCTTGCCCAGGACTGATGAATGATACAAAATATTAAATAATTATGTAACTTAAGACTTATGTGTATCATACACCAGCATTAAAATGGCCACATCAAAAGTATTTTTGGACAGCCAAGTAAAAAAATGAAAAAAATGACAATTTGGGTGAAAAAAGGAAAAAAAAATGATATGCCAAAAAAATGAAAACATGACAAACTTGACAGCCTGAACTGAGACAGCCAAAACATATTCATATTCCCTTTCTTACATAAAATCCAGAGTGAAAGAATGACACGTACGTACCTGCTCGTAGTTTATATTGATTATCCCTCTTTGTTGGGTATCATATTTGCGAAAGGCATCAGTTAACGTTTTCAGCATAACACAGCATTGAATGAAGTCATCAAACTTCATAGTGCGAACGTTATTTCGATCAAATACACGAACACATAGATTACAAAACTGAGGAGAACTGAAAGGAAAATAAGGTAGACTTCAAAATTGAAATTTATCTGTTACACTTTTTATACATAATTCGAAAGTTTGTTAGAACAAATGCCAGAACAAAGTAATGTTTAGAGTGGTATTGAAGTAAAGCTATTTATTTAGGTTTTATTGTCAGGGAGAAGTATTAAAAGCACAAAAACGATAGTGGAACCATAAAATAATAAGATACCTAGGACAATCATCGTTTGCAAATAATGAGATAAGAATACAAACAATAACTACTTACAGACGATATCCGAACGTCGTAAATGCTTGTGACAACTCTCCTTCATCAATAGTTCCAGATCGATCTCTATCAAAACTAAACACATAAGGGCTTCTTTTACAGAAGAGAATTTCACAGAATCCATAATTGCAAGAATGATTGCATGGTATAAAATTACAAAAAATAGCTAGTATAATAAACACTTTCTGAAATGACAAAAATTGAGTAACAAATATTTTATCGATAGATTGTAAAAAGCACAAATATAATACCATTGCGTTTCATTTCTTTTTCTCTTTTTATAAAGCATTACAAAATCACTACAAGGTTAAGAGCTTAAACGATATTGTTTGATAAAAGAGACCCGATATTCGCAATACCTGTCAAAACATCGTTTCCAGTCCTGTATATATTTCCAAAGAGCTGAGAATTCGTATACATCTATGGTACCGGATCTATAACAAAGTAGGATGATTAATCAAAAACGATAATATTATTCCATAATTTATCATCTCACAATCAATTGCCGCTAAAAAGAATACTTACAATCAAATATGTGATAAAATTTGCGAAAAGGGACCATGTTATTAAGCACGCTGTGTTACAGAGAAATGCACGCGTGTCATTTTAGTCCGAGCACATGTGCTACAAAAGATACTCAAGCGTGCTGTATAACACGAGGCAAGTGTTATGTAACGTGCATATTAGCATGCTAGTCTTTTAACACGCGTGTTATACAGCTCGGTATGCGAACGTTTTAGCACGCGAGCATATTGACACGCTGGCATAATATTTAGGTTGTAACACATAAGAACAAATAAATATTCCATTCGGAGATAGGAGATGAAAAGGTTTTTCTTTTTTAAAAATGGTTTATACCGTTTATAAACATTGGTTTTAAAACATTGGTTAATGTTAAACGTTCGAAAGCACGTACTAATTAATGTAAACCAATGTCTTTGTTATTTCTTTTGAATTATCTCAACAAAAAATACAGTGCAGTTCGAGAATCAAATCGTGTGGAACGCCGACCTAAAATGTGTTTAAAAAATTAGAGAAGATCTAGACAGACTAGAGTCGTAGATTTTACTGTTTTCACTGAAAGTCTAGAGAAGTTCATTAAACTGACAATTTATTGCAATCGCGTAGCGATATCTTTGGTCTACCAATTCTCCTCCTCCTTATAACCAAAAATGTTCAATGTCGTGCCATTTCCTCAAAAATCAATCCTCGGCATGGATTGACAACGCTCAACGCACTCCATTCGCTTCAAATATTGTTAGATAATAATAGGAATGGCGCACCGTTAGATCTAACATCCAAGTCAGATATGCGTCAGGATTCCATGAAATTTAGTTGCATAATATTGATTATTCTTTACATACAACATGTGAAACGTGTAGATATTTAGTTTCAAATTTTGTAGAAATAAGTATTTTGACAAATCATATTAAAAGTTTTGCAAAGAACGGTGATAAATTGGAAGATTATATATCTACTTTGCTCGAAGAGGGGTGGAAATCAGGTGTTTTTTCATAAAGTGAATACGGTCTTAAAACACAACACCGAAGTTTAAATTTTCAATACATATACCCTACATACCTTCATGCTGTTGTGAATACTTTTAAAGTTCGTCCATATTCATTTTTTCTAGTAACATTAACGAGGAAAAACACTGCATTCGAAGATGCAATCAAATCTCTGAAATTTTTATTTTTTACACAAACATTCCTTTTAGACACACACACTTACTTTTTAAAAAAAACAAAAAAAACTTTCTTAAACAAACTCGATGGAGTGTTTGGGCAATACAAACTGTTCTTTAATACACTTCTGCTTGGGTGTTGTTTATCATCAATCAAAAATATTCTTTTACTATTCTGCTTCAGTAGATATTTTAAATGAAATATGTAAACATTAGATTTTACAAACGTGTCTAAAATCACAAAGAGAAAGCCTTGAGACTTTAGGAATTTTGAAATTACGATGATAATGACGAGAAGCATTTCGGAACGGCTTTAATCCGCGAAATGTTTGATATTTCTAATCAAGAAAATATACAACCTCGTCCCCAGGGCCTTTCACTTTTTTACGTTCTTTGATTAAAAAGCGGAAGGCGCTGGGGACGAGGCTGGAAAACATATTCCGAGAAGTTTGAGTATTTTTAAGCAGGGGCGGAATCCTGTGCAAAGATTTTATTGTGGCATCAGAGTCGTGATCATCTAGTGTAAACTACTGCTAATTTAGTTTGGACGGTTTGTTTTGATACACGGCATCTTCGACTTCATTTTACGCTCAAGATACGTTGATGCTTCCCTGTTAGAGTTTGAGAGCCAGATAACTCTACATTGAATCACCAGAGAAGATTTAGCATTCTCCCTTAACCCGATTATATCGCGGTTGCTAAAATGCAAGGCATTTTCTAGTTAAGATTCAGGTGAGTCGTTTTTTAGAAATTGGGAAGATAAATAACGAGGCAAAAAACTAAAGTGAAGCAACGTGACATAATTTATCCCGTTCTACAAAAAAACGCTTTCTATTTTGATGCTCTAAATAGGGTAAGCCTCGAATTTCGAAACATAAACAAATAACGATTGATCAATGTAGAGGCGGATTCAGAACATGTTTTTTTACGTATTCACTACAGCTAGCTAACATGGAGACTCAAAGTCTTTAATTTTTAATTGCTTCTGTATGGTGATAAAGACCATCATCATACATAAAGCTATTAAAGAATTAAAACTCTTAGATTTCTTTCGTGATATTCTGTCTAGGGCTAAATCCGTCACTGCAATGAAGAAAAACAACAAATTTATTTTTTTGCATCCTACGAAGACCCTTGACCCACTATGAGAAGTTACTTATAGATTAAATACTATTCCAGAGATTAGCAGTGCCATTCATTAAAGCTACTAAGCAATTTATTTATTTTACCGAATGGTCTAGCTAATATGTACGATGTGTTTCAAAAACAAACACGCGTGCTAAATTGCACGGTACTTATATGACACGCGGAACTTTTTAGCACGCAGTCCGTGTTTATAAGCACGGTCTAAAAACAACACGGTCCCTTTTCGCAAATTTTGTCACATATATGTTTGACCAAAAATATTGCCGACCAAAAATATTGCCACAATAGAGTCAGCAATAATGCCACATGGTCATATCCCAGCATATCAGATAAACCTCTCAATCGGCAAAAATGACAAGGGTTTATGAAACGATACTTTCTTCATATTTCTATTATTTTCATACAACACATTTCAGGGAGCATCTTAACAAAAATAAAGTCGATAGCAAAAATAGTTTCACTCCTGCACGTCGCAGACAAATGTTTTTTGGATTTCGGGGTCTTTTTGCACTACTCGCAATCTACGAGAACAACTCAGAGAAATCAGAAAAATAATGATGAGACTTTTATAAATAAAATGAATGAAATATCAAAGACCTCGAGGACTATATAATAGTGTATTAATGTTTTTATACAGCATTTTCTTGTACGTTATCTGTTATAAAAACAAATAAAACAACCGTGTCGGTGGTACGTTCTACGGCTAGCTGGGAAAACCACGAATATGCGAAAGAAGTCATTTGATGAAATAATCTTTCTAACATTGGCCCCATACGCATAAAATATTGCGAGGTGTGGATTAGAGGCGATTACT
>JAUCNQ010126248.1:0-10210 GCA_032352715.1 Bougainvillia muscus | reverse complement strand
TTTGATTTATTTTTTATAACTTTTTAGTTAATTGTGGTACGGCCTTGAAACTATAACTTAGTTAGGATAAGTTGTTCTGGTTACCTATTTCAAAGGTTATAGGTCATTGGTCAGAACCACCCAGCAAATTTACCATATTTGCCCTTGAAAAGGGTGAGATACCAGTCTGTCTGGTAAGTAAGCAAGTCTGTATTTCCCAAAGTACATATCAATTTGGGATGAACTTTGCACAATTGTTAACTATTATTAGAAATATTTGAAAATGACGTCATTTCTACTGAAAACTGGAAAATTTCCGTTTACCAGAAACAAATCCGGAAAATTTTCCGGAGAGAATTCCGACCGCAAAAATTCGAAAATTGCGGCAATTTCTTTCACCAAAGATGCATTTGGGCATTCGTTCGGATCCTTTCCATCATTGCTCATCAATTATTGCATATAAAAAATGTTGAACACAGCTCTTAAACTAATGTAGATCTGGTGTGGTAATTTAACAATATTCAAGATATTGATGACGTCATCAGCCTAAAAATGAATTCATGGCAATTTTTGACCACACCCTATACTTTTTTATATGCCTGCTAACATTTGTGCAAAGTTTCATGTGTTTAGCACTTGTGGTTCAGGATATTCAAATTGGGGGCATTTTGTCCCACCCCCCAGGTTTTCAAGGTCAGAAATAGGCCAGGGTTAATAGGGATAAAGAGTTTACATATGGTTATAAAAACCTTAACTTAACGGCAGAAGTGATTGCGAGTATATAATTTGGCAATTTTAACAATCAAAAGAATCACCTGCTAGAAAAACGGCTTTAGGATAGTGTCAAACTGGTTGCAAGGGTTTGTCATTTCTAGAGGACTAACAATTCACTGAGGTCCACCTGGGTCCTAAATTCTGGGGGTAACAAGTTATTTTTTCCATCTCTGATTTCAGAAATGTAATCTATGGTAAAGTTCATGTATAGAATCGGTATAAAATGAGTTTTGTATTTTTCAGAAAATTTGCTCATTTTGATAGGGATACCTTAAATTGCCTTAAAGTCACTTAAAATTTAAAATCACATGTCAAAAATTTTCGTTCTTTGATTTTAAAAGTTTAAAAATGGACTTTAAAATTAAGTTCCTAGTTGGTTCCCAGCTTTATCCCAGCTTTAGCCCAACTTTATCCCTTTTAACCCTGGGACGCTAATTTTTGGACTGGGTAGAGATTGTTTGCAAAATAAATGCTGACATAATCAAAATCACATCAATGCCACTTTTTCTCATCGCATTACTGCATTAAATCAGATATTAGACCAGAGAAAAGTGCTACAATCCCGGACTAAATATATATTAGGTTTTTGTAAAAAAATGCTGGAACGTGTGGAACTTGTCGGCTTTAATGTGAAAATGCCTGTATGAAATTGGAACGTGTTACCGGAACGTCTGGAACGTGTTCAAACTTACTTCTAAAACATTCCGGAAGGATTTTCAGTCACGCCCGTTCTAGAACACTTTCCAATTTCAACTTAATTTAATTTCAATTTAAACGGACCCGTTCAACACGTTCAAAAAAAAATTTATAAAAAAAAAAAGTATTTCTGTTAATATGAATTCGTCGGAACGTATGGCAGGTGTCGGTTTCAACATAAATCTACCTGTATGAAATTGGAATGTGTTGCGGCAACATGTTTCGGGAGGTGTTACCGCCACATGTGGCCAGAACGTGTGAAAAAGTACAAAATTTGTATATATGAAAAATCAGTTCACTTAATATCAAAAGAACTGTCCCTTGCACACATATGTATGCAAAAAAAACAACAGATTATTTAGGAGAAAATTCCTTTTTGCATATTTTTTCGGCATTGTTAGATAATTCTGATATTTCCAGCATTTTACAATAGATTTCGGCCTGTTGGGACAAGGAGGCAATACTGGAAACACAGATAAAGTCAATCAAAAGCCTAATTTGGGACGCAAAAAACAAATGAATGTATCTGGCCTTAAAAAAAATTAAGTCTAAAAATGCAAAGATAATCACGGTCCAAAAAGAATGAAACAACAAGTAAGTCCCAGACTCCCCTTCCCCCTGTATCAATGTTGAGTTGATTGGTCGCAATGCTAGAGTAGATGACAACATCCAAGAGCCAATAAAAACTCAACATTGAGCCATGGAGAGAGGGGGAGGGAGCTTTTTATATTTTGTTTCATTTATTTATGTCTGAGGCTGTAGGATTTCGTGCATTTCGCACGAATACGACACTTTTCAGGAGCACTTTTAGTGGCGTCATCAAAAAAATGCTGACGTCAGCATAATATTTTCTCAGCAAAAATGTCTATTTGATTATGGTCCACAATCGTGCCAAGTTTCATTGCCATACTAATAGTAATTTAGAAATAAAGGTGGATGAAGCAACCTCATCCAGGGACACAGAGCCCTAAAAGGCCCAGAGTTAATTGGGTTAAGGATCAGAAATATTGGTGAATAGAAATTTTCGCAAATTTCGCGAACTTTATGCCATTAGATTTTTCAAAGGTGAAGATTCACGAATATTTAGGCCGCAAAATAAATTGAAAACCTGGTATTCGCGAAAATTTCTTGCGCCACTTAATTTTTTCTTCCCGCGAACTGAGTATATGTGCCGTTTAATCATAGTTTTTGGTCTTATGCTATTTAAGAAAGCTTGAAATAAACCGGTTATTTTGCTGAATATCTTACTATTTTTCATTACATTACTTCATATCTATAACATGTCTAATGGCAGTTCTGCTTTCCGTCTTGAGTTTAAATACGATGAGTTTATAAATACTGTCTAAAAAAACAAATAGCTTTGTGTTTCTCGACAATTTGTTAAGTGCATAAACTTGACACCGTTCTGCCCAACAACTAAAAACAGTTTAAATGTCAACAAATACGCAGACTTCGCAGAAAAGATTTTCTTATCTAAAGGTTTATTGCTCGTTTCATAATGATGAGTTAAATATGTCCATGCATCAGGAATGACACCTGTAGGAATATGGAAAATAAATTATGTAGGCAAACTATAATTTTTTTCATGGTTCAAATAGTCATAAGAACTCTATGTCTTTGTTAATGTGATGGTGTTATTTCAAATGCCTTTGTGTGTAGTTTGCATATAAACTTGTTTTGTCCATATTCAGTGTTCTATATTCTGTGTAAACAGAGATTTGCAGTTGTACTTGTTTTTAACATTGCGTCAATGAGGTTTCCAAAATGTAAAAGTTAAACTAACTATTACTTTGATCATAACATTGAGTTTGTACTTTTTTAATGAAGTAAAAAAGTAACACATCGTCATGGAGAAGTTTTTTTCTCATAACTAAGAAAAAAAGCTAGCTCTTTGTTTACAATAAAGAAAAATAGCGCCAGTCTAAACGTTTTTCATTATTTTAACGTAAAAACCGTAATTAAAAAAACTAATTATTTTGCATTAAAGATTTATGAAGGTAATTATGATGTTTATTATTTTAGAAAAATGCAGTAAGCTATCGAAAACGTTGAGAGAGGAAACAAAAAAAGAACTTGATATCAGTTGGTATCAGGCTCAATCATTTAAAGAAAGTACTGAAGAGACAGTAAAGCGCGAGGATTTAGTGGAGCTTTTAGTTGGTGATTGGGTGCAATCTTGTGATATTGATCTAGAGCATCATCAACGGAGAAATTTGACAGAAACAAGGAAATTAGATAGGAAAGAAATTGTAGGATCAAATCATCAATGCATCATAGTCAGAGGGATTGCAGGTATTGGAAAGACATCATTATTAAACTCTTTAGTATATGATTGGTCCGTTAATAAAATTTTAGATGAATATGACTTTGTGATAAAGCTTGAATGCAGAGATTTAAATCGCATGGATAAGTTAAAAGATTGGAAACAAACTTTAAAAGTGCGTTACATAAGTTGTTACAAAGATGTGTTTGACGAGAACGTATTAAAGATAATATCAAAGAAAAAGATTCTCATTCTGATAGATGGAATTGACGAATACATACATCTAGATGAGTTGAAAGAATTGATCAACAATAAAAGAATAGAACATTCTCCAGCTAAAGCTTTGTACCAACTCTTAAACCCACTTTTTCCATGTTGGAATTTGATAAAAACCATACTCATTTGCGGCAGGCCGACAGCTTGTGGAGAATTGGTTTCAGGATTGAAAGACTTGTTTGAACCTTGTAAATTTGTCGAAGTTACTGGTTTTAATGAAGAGGGTATAAATGACCTCATTAACAAATTCAATTTTGAAGACAGAGAGAGCGCTAGTTCTTTGGGTCAAACCCTTAAAGAAAATCTAAAACTTAAGACATTTATGTATATACCAGTATATGCAAATGCAATATGTACGGTATATAACAGTAAGAAAGGAGAAGGAAAGGATTTAATAATGAAATTGAATACATTTACCAAGTTAAATATGGCCCTGTTTTTAGTTCATTTGAGGCTCTTAATGAAGCTTACAAACAAAACCTTTTTTAACATTTTATTAAAAACGGAAGTGGTTGCGGTAATTATAGAACTTTCAACATTTGCTTACCAATCTTTGATTGAGAGGAAATTTATGTTCACAGAAAATGAAATGTCAGAGTGTCTCAAAGATAGAAACACTGGTATAATGGAAAAATTTGGAAATGGAGACAATGGAGATTTTTATCAATTTGCACATTTGATTTTTCAGGAATTCCTTTGTGCAGTACATATTTTTAGAACGATTGATCAAGGTTTAGATATAGAGGGGAGAACGTTTAGATATGGAATGGAGAACGTACTATTGTTTTACTCTGATTTGCTAGGACTGCATGAAACAAAAAATGAATCCCTCTGCTATATGTCAAAGTTTGTTGATGCTCTTCAGACGGATAAAGACCGAGGAAAGATGACCGAGAAAAGAAAATCTTTAGAATTATGGAAAATTCTTACTACACTCGG
Organism: Bougainvillia muscus; assembly: GCA_032352715.1. Taxonomy (NCBI): domain Eukaryota; kingdom Metazoa; phylum Cnidaria; class Hydrozoa; order Anthoathecata; family Bougainvilliidae; genus Bougainvillia; species Bougainvillia muscus. The sequence continues at coordinate 5,283 of JAUCNQ010126248.1, read as the reverse complement.
TATTGACCAATTATTAGTTATATACGAGTTTCACAAGAGCCTAGAACATGAAGCACTCCAGTACTGTATCAATAAAACATTTTGTTTAAGTTTCAATATCGAATCCGAGTTTTATAGGGCCTTATATTTTATAAAACTTAATCAATTGAAAAGTCTAGTATTAAGATTTCTTAACTATAAGCCATCTTTAAAAGATTGTGAGGAGATGGTAACAGCTTTACAACAATACAACAATAATTGCGGTAAACCAGAATACCAAGGGATGTTAGATACTAAATATTGTAACACAGACGATGAAGGTAAATTCGTACTGAAGAGATTGGAAATCAGAAATTGTGGTATTCACGATGATAGTATGAAAATTTTATCTCCATTACTGCCATTGGTGGAACATGTATATCTAAATGGTAATTCCAATATAGCAAATGCAGGATGGGAAAATTTAAGTCAGAGTGTTAAAGATTCACGTGATGCAGGTAAATTCTTACTTGAGACGTTGGATATAGGCAATTGTGGTATTAACGATGATAGTATGGAAGTTTTAGCTCCATGTTTGCCATTGATGGAATGCGTATGTCTAGATGGTAATTCCAATATAACAAATGCCGGATGGGAAAATTTAAGTCAGAGTGTTGAAGATTCACGTGATGCAGGTAAATTCTTACTTAAAACGTTGGATATCAGCAATTGTGGTATTAACGATGATAGTATGGAAGTTTTAGCTCCATGTTTGCCATTGATGGAAGACGTATATGGTCATTCCAATATAGCAAATGCCGGATGGGACAGATTAATTAAGAGTGTTAAAGATTCACGTGAAAATGGTAAATTCTTACTGAAGAGTTTGCATATCAGCAAATGTGGTATTAACGATGATAGTATGGAAGTTTTAGCTCCATGTTTGCCATTGATGGAATACGTATATCTAGATGATAATTCCAATATAACAAATGCCGGATGGGAAAGATTAATTAAGAGTGTTAAAGATTTACGTGATAAAGGTGAATTCTTACTGAAGAGATTGGAAATCAGAAATTGTGGTATTAACGATGATAGTATGGAAGTTTTAGCTCCGTTACTGCCATTGGTGGAAGGCGTATATCGAGATGGTAATTCCAATATAACAAATGCCGGATGGGAAAGATTAATTAAGAGTGTTAAAGATTCACGTGATAAAGGTGAATTCTTACTGAAGAGATTGAATATCAGAAATTGTGGTATTAACGATGATAGTATGGAAGTTTTAGCTCCATGTTTTCCATTGGTGGAAGGCGTATATCTAGATGGTAATTCCAATATAACAAATGCCGGATGGGAAAGATTAATTAAGAGTGTTAAAGATTCAGGTGAATTTTTACTGAAGAGATTGGAAATCAGAAATTGTGGTATTAACGATGATAGTATGGAAGTTTTATCTCCATTACTGCCATTGGTGGAAAAAGTATATCTAGATAGTAATTCCAATATAACAAATGCCCGGATGGGACAGATTGATTAAGAGTGTTAAATATTCACGTGATAACGGTGAATTCTTACTGAAGGTATTGGATATCAGAAATTGTGGTATTAACGATGATAGTATGATGAAAGTTTTATCTCCAGATTTTGGCCTTGGTGGAAGAAGTACATCTAACTAATAATTATGTCTTTGTACAACAAATGTAGGATGGGAAAAGATTTACGTAACGAACTCTTACTGAAAAAATTGACAATCGACGGTTTTCATATGGACGTTGATAGTAGAACGGCGTTAAAACAATTGTTGCAATTCTCAGATTTAAGATAATTCAATCTTTGAATATGACTCAGATATCTTACCCTTCTCCTTTCCTCTGCGCAATCAACTGGCGCAATAGACTTGCGAAATGTAATAACTGACAACTGAACTTAAACTTAATCTTTCCCTTTCATTCAGAAGAAGTGTATTTGTGTATATGTTCTATGCGCAATATCATTTCTTGTGAGTTGAAAATGATATAAAATTTCAGATAAAGAGAAGACACATTTTGTGACGAAACCTAAGGGACTGTCCACAAAATCCGTATAGCAAATCAAAACATTTTTATCACGGAAGAAGTATCTTATTACTTACTTTGTATGCACAATGACACTTCTTCTCCGATGAAAATGAAATTATTTGTATGACGAAATTTTGTGACAAAACCTAAAGGACTGTCTACAAAATCCGTATCGCAAGTCGTAACATTTTTATCACAAATAGGGTGTCTTTGTACATACCTGGTACGCACAATGACATTTCTTCTTTGATGAAAACTAAATCATTTGTAAGACTAAATTTTGTGACGAAATCTGAGGAACTGTCGATAATGTCTGTATAGCAAATCAAAACATTTCTATCACAAAAGGAGTGTCTTTGTACATACCTTGTATGTATGCACAAGGACATTTCTTCTCCGATGAAAATGAAATTATTGGTAAGACTAAATTTTGTGACGAAATGTAAGAGAAGGTCCGCAAAATCCGTATCGCAAATTAAAACATTTTTATCTCAGGAGAAGTGTTTTATAACTTACTTTGTATGCACAATGACATTTCTTCTCCGATGAAAATGAAATTATTTGTATGACGACATTTTGTGACAAAACCTAAAGGACTGTCCACAAATTCCGTATCGCAAGTCATAACATTTTTATCACAAAAGAAGTGTCTCTGTATATAACTTGTATGCACAATGACATTTCTTCTATGATGAAAGTAAAATCTATTGTAAGACGGAATTTTGTGATGAAACCTACAGGACTGTTTACAAAATCCGTTTCTCAAATCTTAACTTTTTTATCAGAGAAGAATTGTCTTTGTACAAACCTTGTATCCACAATGACATTTCTTCTGAAATTACTTTGAAATCATTTGCAAGACAACATATTGTGACGAAACCTATTGGATTGTCCACAAAATCCGTATCGCAAGTCGTAACATTTATATCACAAAGGAGTGTCTTTGTACATATCTGGTATGCACAATGACATTTCTTCTTTGATGAAAATGAAATCATTTGTAAGACGGACCTTTGAAACGAAACCTAATGGACTGTCCACAAAATTCGTATTACAAGTCGTAACATTTTTATCACAAAAGGAGTGTCTTTGTACATAACTGGTATGTACAATGACATTTTTTCTCCGATGAAAATGAAATCATTTGTAAAACGGACTTTTATAACGGAACCTAATGGACTGTCCACAAATCTCGTATTGCAAGTCGTAACATTTTTATCACAAAAGGAGTGTCTTTGTACATACCTGGTATCCACAATGACATTTCCTCTCCGATGAAAATGAAATTATTTGTAAGACGGACTTTTGTAACAAAACCTAATGGACTGTCCACAAAATCCGTATCGCAGGTTGTAACATTTTTATCTCAAAAGGAGTGTCTTTGTACATACCACGTACGTACAATGACATTTCTTCTCTGATGAAAATGGAATTATTTGTAAGACTAAATTTTGTGACGAAATCTGAGGAACTGTCCACAATGTCCGTATAGCAAATCAAAACATGTTTATGACAGAAAGAGTGTCTTTGTACATACCATGTATGTATGCACAATGGCATTCCTTCTCCGATGAAAATGAAATTATTTGTATGGCTAAATTTTGTGACGAAATGTAAGAGACGGTCCGCAAAATCCGTATCGCAAATTAAAACATTTTCATCTCAGGAGAAGTGTCTTATTACTTACTTTGTATGCACAATGACACTTCTTCTCCGATGAAAATGAAATTATTTGTATGACGAAATTTTGTGACAAAACCTAAAGGACTGTCTACAAAATCCGATTTGCAAATTGTAACATGTTTATCAAAGTGTGACTTTGTACATACCTTATATGCACAATTCTTGTTGTGATGAAACTGAAATCATTTGTAAGAAGGAATTTTGTGATGAAACCTAAGGGCCGGTCCACAAAATCCGTATCGCAAGTCATAACATTTTTATCACGATAGGAGCGTCTTTTTACATACCTGGTACGCTCAATGACATTTCTTCTCTGAAGAAAACTAATTCATTTGTAAGACTAAATTTTGTGACGAAATCTGAGGAACTGTCGAAATTGTCCGTATAGCAAATCAAAACATTTTTATCACAGAAGGAGTGTCTTTGTACATACCAGATTAAAACATTTTTATCTCAGGAGAAGTGTCTTCTAGCTTATGTTATATGCACAATAGAGATCAAAACGATGCCATGCTTAATAGTAAATAACATCTTATGCGTCTAGTAATCAGATTACGCCATCACACGGTGGATTACGCCAACACATGGTGGATTGCGCCATCTAATGGTGGATTACGCCATCATATGGTGGACTACACGATCACACGGTGTATTACGTCATCGCATGGCGCACTACACCACGTAGTTGATTACAACATCACATTTACGTCATCGCACAATTTAATTTTTTTTATATAATATTAATGCACGAAGAACCATCGACTATTCATTCCCTTAATTAGTTGCATACTTTAATTCGTGACGTTCAAAAATGGTCACACATACTATAGCAAACCTGCAGCATATGATTTCAGAGTTGCGGTTCTGTGTTGGTATAACTAATATATATTACTTTAAATGATGTTCAGAAAATTTTTAAGCGCTTCAATCTCCATGAAAAGACATATTACTTACATATTCTTACAATTCTACAGGCGAGAAAACGAAATGGTCTCTGACACAAACTTATTTCGTAAGGTAATGTTGATGAAAAAATATCAAAAGTCTTGAATTATTTGTATTACTGCATGTGTAAATCTATATACTCATCTCAGGAAATCAGATTCCATATCATATCATTAAAGTCAAATTAGGCGTCTTTATATCTGGATGCACCGTAGAGGACTGGTCAAAGCAATAAAAAGGTGAGCAAAACTCCTCCAATTTCACAATTGATCGTTATCTTTTTACAGGCTAATGAACATTTGTTAATTATTAAAAATAATTAGTTTCAGTTCCATCTTGGTGCATTGACTAGGTTTGAATCCGCCATGTTCGCTGATACTCACGAATATTAGTTCAAAAAAATTATTCAAGTGTGTTGTGTAGAAGAACCAAATTGAGAGATGTCGACAAATTGAGAGATGTCGACAAAATTCGCATCGCAAATCGTACTTTTTTCATCGCAGGAGAATTTTCTACAAGAAGAAAGTTTTTGTGCATACTAAAAGTCTGAGATAAAGACTGGCCAGTGGCGGATCTAGCCCTAGTCAGAGCATTGCGATGGTGTATAATTACTGTTAATTCTTAATTATATTATGTA
>JAUCNQ010126237.1:0-10210 GCA_032352715.1 Bougainvillia muscus | reverse complement strand
GTCGATTAGTAAGGCTCTGGAATGTCTAGACTATTTTTGTTTTGAAATAAACAAGAAAAATAAATGACTACAGGCCTCACTCTCTATCATATTCTGGCGCTTTGAATACAACTAGCGACAAATGTGGTTTTCACTATTGATTTATCAAGGCCCGTGTGCTGGGATTTACTGGTGGTCAATGTTTTCAAATTCTGTTTACTTCTCGCAAAACACAAACTAAAGTAAGATTTGTCTTTTTCGACTACTTAATCAAATTTTTACAACTCAGACCACCCACAGAAAGTTTCTCCCATGCCTCTTTATGGATTTCACAAAGTTTCACTTCGATTGGACTAGTGGAATGTATCGGGAAAAAGTGGCAAAGGTTATTCTATCGTCTGGAATTTGCTTCTGTTCTACTTTACCCCATGGAAAATAGGTAAATTATGCAAGGAGCCCCTGGAAAACAACAACATTTAATAGGGTCTGGAAATCTTCATCCATGGAGGTGCAAAAATTGGAATAGCCCAATAAGTGAATGTACGCTCATGGGACAGTGTGATTTTGCATCAAAATGGTTCTTTGTTTGTAAAATGCTTATAATTGATACTGACGGAACGAAATTTTTCGAACACAATTCTTCATAATACCTTCATAATGACTGGTAATTTTCAACCTTTATATCATTTTTTGTCTAAAACTTGTGTGTTTCCTTTACATCGAAAAGGGTGAAAATTAGCTAGTTCAATTAAGCACTGGATAGCAAATGGGCTGTTACAGAGTGGCCACTTTCCTGAAAAACCTGGAAAAGTCAGGGAAATTGAAAAATGGACTAACAAGTCTGGGAAAAGTCAGGGAAAATGCTGAAAATTTGGCAAGTCATGGAAAAGTCAGGGAAATTTTTATAGTTGTCCAACAGTAGGTGGAATGTAGACACAATACAGAAGACATCATCGATAATAACGGACAGATATTTGGGAAACTCTGGTCAGAGAAATTTGATCTTGGTCAGGGAAAAGTCAGGGAAAAATCAGGGAAAACGATGCTGCAAAAAAATGTGGCCAGCCTGTGTTCTTTTCCTTCTGAGAATTATACTGGAAAAATAATTTGTTTTAAAGAAACATGACTATAAAGCAGCAGTTTCCACGGAAAAAATAACAAATTCTTACAGCCACATGCTTACATGTAACACTGCTATTCCCCCTTATTTAGTTAGAAAAGCATGTTACATCCTACATTGAAATTTTCTGAATTTTTTCTTTATTTGTGGATATATAATATGTATCACATGCTTCCAGAAAAGTTTCAGGTCTAACAGGGTTACTATAATTGGGATAAGCAAGTAAGTATCCCTTCTCCAGTTGACAAACTTGTTACAGTGTGTATCCTTTTATTTCTGTGAAACAAACGGGTATTGAAACCCTGTAACACAAGCACCCCTGGCTAAATTATTTTTATTGTATGATTTTTTACCGAATTGAAATAAAGATTAACTAACTAACTAACTAAGCTAAGAATATGGAACCTTTGCTATCGTAAAATACTATTATTCAAAATTTTGGGTAAGAAAGTTTTATTTATGTTATGTTACATAATGTATCCAAAAAATTCTGATTTGTAACAGAGTGATCAAATGTTCCAAAAATGCCTCAAAACGTACAACACTAAATGAACATGCCCATATTGATCCATTGAGTACGCCAACCTGTACGCATCAGGCGTGAAAGTAACGCATTTACAAAATATTTTATCGTCACGCCTGCATTTTGATTTTATGGTAAATGTCAAGCATTTTTCAGACATTGCTACTATTTGTCTATTTTGTTTTAAAAATGTGCGCTCGCTGAGTGTCACTTCTCTACTGTACAGTGCTCAGTGTTATGTTGTTGTAATGTTAGTTTTATCTTGAAACATGCTCATGTATGTACTTAAAATGCGCATGTATCTTACGCGAAAATGTATAATTTACATATCAGGCAAAGTACTTTACCTCAGTTGTTCTGTAAATTTAACATTTTTGCGAAGATACATGCGCATCACCAAGATTTTCCATCATTAAAAATAACCTCAAGATCAGAGGCTGTTTTAGAGGACGAAGAACTCAAAAAAATTCTTTGTTGCCCAACCATGGTGGGCAACAATTTTTTTTGGGCAGTCACTCATTTTAGTTACAAAAGGTTGACAGGCATGTTGATTATTGTGGTGGTAGAGACTAGACAATAAAATATGGGTAGGAGACATCATGCATTGCATTGTAATTTTAGTTCAGTGTGTGTGCATAAAGAATAGATCTTAATTAATGTGTGTTATCAATGCTGAGTACCATGATGGTGAATACCCTAGGTCTTTCTTCCTCGCTCTCATCTCTGTGACCAGTGACTCTGGTGCCTGCTGAGTTGAGGAGGAGCGTGGTGAGATGGATAGTGGCATGTGAGATGGATCTAAGTAAAATAACGACACTAATACAACATCCTTTCACTAGCATATAGAACTGAAATTAATAATCGTATTTAAGACAGATCTAAGTATAACATAACGTTGTTTTACTAGCTATAAAGATAGAAGTTATAATCATGTTTGAGATGGATCTAAGTAACAATAACAACGTTAGTACAACGTTAGTACAACGTCCTTACACTCTCATATAAAACTAGAAGTAATACTCATGTTTGAGACGGATCTAAGTAAGAACAACAACATTAATACAACCTAAGTAAGAATATATAACTGGAATTAATGGCCGTATTTAACACGGATCTAAGAAACAATAATGACGCTAGTACAACGTCCTTTCACTCGCAAAGAAAACTAGAATTCATAGCAGTATAGAAGACAGAGATACGTATCAAAATGATTTATAATATAACTCCCTTTTATCATACAAATAAAACTCAAAATATATTTAGAGGCCGTTTGAGAGGCTCTTAATTACAAATTTTCTTTGTAATCTTCTTTGGCAACATCCTACCTAAAAAAAAACGTAGAATTTTTTGCGGGTCACTTTTAAAAAGTTAATTTGCAACCTGGCGTATGTTTTTATTATCTTGACAGAGCTTTCAAAACGAAATACTACAGTACGCAATATCACAAGCAGCGTGTAATCACTTCAGCATTTTGTGACTAAGTAAAATCATGTTCTGAATCTGTTATTAGTTATTAAACTGGTCAAGTATAACCAGAGGTAAAGCATGATTATAACCAGAAGCGTATTCAAAACATGACCATAACCAGAGGCGGATTCAAAACATGATTATAAAACATGATTATAACATTATAACCAGAGGCCGATTCAGAACATGATTATAACGAGAGGCGTATTCAAAACATGATTATAACCAGAAGCGGATTCAAAATATGGTTATAACCAGAAGTGGATTCAAAACATGATTATAACCAGAGGCGGATTCAAAACATGATTATAAAACACGATTATAATCAAAAAAAATATATAAATATACCTTTTAAGGGGACAAATTTTTGCGAGGATTAATTTTTGTGAATTATGCAAATCTTTGGCAATTTCGCAAAAATAAGTCCACGCAAAACCTTTTGGTTACGACAATTCGCAAAAATAGATTCACACAAAAAAATTAAGAAAAACTATTATTTATCATTTTTATATGTTTTTTCATTTAACACTATACTGTAAAAAGAAACGTACAACGTAAAAAATATAAAAAAAGTGAACTGCTTGCAAAAATTAATCTACGCATTTTTATTAAAAATCTCACATTCGCAAAAAATCCGCAAAATGCGCCGAAAATTGGGCTTGCAAAAATAAGTCCACGTAAAAATTTATCACCTTATTTTATTGATGGTTAGCGATCTCAAAGTTCATATAGTTAAACTCTGCAATTAATGATCGCATCCTTATACCTTTTTTTATAAAATAAGGCCCTCATCTATTGTTTTATTTGTAAAATAAAACGCCTCCCACATCCTAGTTTTAAAGAAAGTTATGCAAAACATGAAATCAATTTATAACGGCCTTAGCAAAAGCAAGAAAGATTTCTCCTAAAGATATATTTTTTACCATGTTATATACGACAAACATCTCTTTCATGAACAAATAAAATTGTAATTAAATCAGATAAATGCCAGTATTGAGTGCTTGTAATAAGGATAGGCGTTATGTAAGAGTGACCAAGTTAAATGAAATGCCTCTGCAGACCCCTAATGCAGTTGTTTGTTTGGTAGTTTTTTCCTGCGTCAACTCCCTGCTTAGATGGAAGTCATTAACTTAGGTTTTTTCAGAGATTGAGAGGGGCGTTCATTTGAGGGGGGCGTTTATTTAAGGAGACGTTTATTGAGTTTTCTAGGTTTTTACCTGGCCGTTTATTCAAGGGGGTGTTTATTTGGCCTTTAAAATTAATTGGAAATTTCAGGTGCAACCTCCAACAAATGTCAAAGGATTAATTAAACTAAAAAGTTGTTCATTACATCACAGTCTACAATTTGTAAATAAAATTAACAATTCTAAAAAGAATTATTAAGATTTGCATGTGGAACACCCAATAATTATTAAAAAGCAGTGGTGTCACAAAACGTGTTATAAATTTAAGATTCTTTTAATTTGTTTTTATAAAAATTTGTTTTCCTGTCCCCATTTAGAAATTGCTGTAGTTCACTTCTTTTGTTCAATAGATTTTCCTGGTCTTCGTGCGTAATTATTGCAAAGTTTTTGTGTAAACATAGTTCGCAACTTTTTGAAATATTCAAATATGATGGTACAGACTTGATTATTGACCACTTTAATGTTGGTGTGATATTTTTTTACTTTAATTTCCAAATAATGTCCTGATAGTGTAGTTTCCTTAGAATAATTTATGATTTAGAGCGATTGTTGTAGCGCCTCTTCCAGTCCCCTTTAGCTAGTCCGATGTATAATTTTGTTTTGTATTTTCTTCTTTTATTTTCCAAATATGTCCTGATAATGTAGTTTCCTTAGACTAATTTGTATATATATATAACATGAATTATCGTTGAAAATAACCCACCAGGGGGTACATATTGCTGAAAGTTGGGGTATTTCATCACTAAACAGGGGTAAATCACAGGTAATTTGCTGCAAAATTTGAGAAGATCAAATAAAAATTATCATTTTTTCCTGTTTTTAAGTTAGTTGGAACTTTGGCTCTGATCTTTAGATAACCCCATATAATGAAACTGTTAACTTGCAATGGGTTCACCTAAAGCAAAACTGTAGTAAAGAAAGGATGGTGCATTTTAATGTGTAAACAAAATTAACTGTCAATTAAATATAAATATTACATAACCACAAATTGTCTTGAAAAATAGCCCACCAGTGGGTACAGATTGCTCAAAATAAGGGTTGATTTATCATGATACTGGTACTTTTAAAAACTTAACACTTTCTGTTTAATTGTACAAATGTACATATGCCTTGCATATATATATATGAAATAAGTTATTTTTCATAAGAGTTCTTATGCTTTCAAACTAAGGGGCATCATTTCAAACTTTTCCGGGGGTAACAATGAGAATTTTATTTGGTAAAGCAAGTTCTACAAATTATTTCTAACCAATAATCAAATTGACATGAACCTTGGACTGAAGTCTATTCAATAAATACTGGCTAACGTCATCACATATAACTACTGAAGCTCCAGTCATTTAGCTATCTAAATCTGAAAACAAACCTTTTTCCAATCAAAAGTTAATTAAAAAGTAATAGGCCAGGAACTCTCTTCTAAACAAGACACTCTTTCTCACCATAGTGATGTTGCCTCTTTTCTACAAGTACTTTCATGGTCGTAGCTCTGACGAGCTTTGCTCACCTGTTTCACCTCTCAAAACATTCCCACAAGTTACTAGATCCTCACAAAATTCACACTCATTCACTGCCCAGTTTCCTAAGTGTAATTAAAACTTATATACAGTAGCAGTTTCTTTCCACATTGTTATCATTGTGGAATTCTCTCTCCTCTTTCCGGTTGCTTTCCAGTCTTATACATTTAGAAGTTCAAAACCAACATAAATCGTTATCTTCTGTCGTAAGGTTTCCTTCTTATGTACAGTAGCTCATTACCCAGCAGTGGTCTTCTGACATTGTTTTGAGCGATCCATTTTAAAAAAGAGAAAGAAAAAAAGGCCTAAAACCTACAACACAACACACTAAAAACACTACACTACAACACACTAAAATTCATTGACACTGACATTGCACATTATTTTGTTTTTCGAAATTTCGAATCTCCTTATATGTGCCAAATTTCATAGGTTAGCATGTTTTTATCAGAAATAAAGTAGTAGGCCGAAAATCCCCCCTGTGTCTGAGATGTTCGAAAAAGTCTGTGTCAGAAGATGTGTAAGTAAACCCTCATTTCTGTTTTACAGTAGGCAGCTGAAATATCAGAAATGTAATGTGTACAATCAAAAGAGTTCTGGCTAGGGTTTCTTCTCGGAAATTGTAAAGAAAATCCTTTCATTTTCACCTTGGGAGAGTGTCTCGTGGTCAAAATGATTCCATTTAAGAATTCTTTTTTTTTGAAGCGAACCCTATGTCTATGACGACAGCTGTAATTTTATTAACATTGTTTACCTTGTTTATTAGCCTTCTAGCTAGTGGGGCGCTAATAGATCAGATATACTGGTTAAACCAGGCTTTTTGATGTAGATTTTCCCTTAAAATACGAATTCGAATGCGAATACTTACTTGCAGAAGCTGCAAGATAAGAGTGCTAACTCACAGAGACTAAGAGTTTTTAAATTACAGTTTCTACAAGATACGAACTTGTGGTTCTCGCAAGAGTAACATACTAACTTGCAGAAAAAGCAAGATAATAGTGTGAACTTATTGAAACTGTTAGATAAGAGTAACTTGCAGAAACTGCAAGATAAGGGTGCTAACTGGTTAATGTTAGTCTTGCTCATTATAAGCCTATCACGTGAGAGTCATCTCTCCAAGAATAACTTGTACAAGAGAAGTTTTCCCTGATCCAGCAGTGCCACATACTCTGACCAAAGCTTTCTCTGGTTTAAATGCTACATCTATGTCTTTGCTACCTATTCCTTTGTGTTCATCTGTAGCAGGCTTTTTCTATGCAAAATTAGCATCTTTTATTTCAACCACTGTATCATCATCATAAAATGTTGAAGGAATTTTTGTGTGCTCTTCAATATTCATAAATTCCTTAAGCCGTTTGAACTGACAATTACTTTGCAGCAATTGATTGTAGCGATAATGGACAATTCACAATATAGTATATTAAAGTACCAAACATAGACACTAAAGTAGAAGCCTTGGGAGAATCAAGTTCTTGGCCTGTGTAAATTTGTGTTAAAAATGTGGTAGTAGGAGCTAACAGAAGCACTAAATACGCTTACTGAATGTAAATCCCTGTACAAAAGCCATCTTCTGCAGGTTCTTCTTTTCATTTAAACGTAAACTATAAATTAATTTTTCAAAAGATCGTTCCCAGGCCCACATCTACATCAGAGCAAGAACATTTTCGATTTTTACCCATTACCCCAGTCGAAATTTGCTGCCAGACCGTTATAGAACGTTTCAGTTTTTGCAAGATACAAGCCTTAACGTAGAAACTGCAAGATATGAAGGCTGACTTGAAGTTTTTGCAAGATAAGAGTACTAACTTGCAGAAACTGCAAGATACGAATGTTATACTGCAGAAACTGCACGATAAGGGTGCTAACTTGCAGTTTCTGAAACGAACACTAAACTTTCAGTTTTTGCAAGATACAAACGCTAACTTGCAAAACGTCAAGATACAAGTACTAACTTGTAGAAACTCAAAGATATGAAGGCTAACTTGAAGTTTTTGCAAAATAAGGGTGCTAACTTGCAGAAACCTAACATGTATATATTAACACACACACTTCTCCTGGGGTTAAAATGGTACAATTTATGAAACAAATTAAGGAATCAATATCCAAGGCAAAGCTTCAAATTTGGGCTTCAAATCCTACGTTATAAGCCATTACTCAAACGATGTGGCAAAATGTAAATGAAAAGACTGCATAAGAACGAAAACTATGCGTTTTGAGCTTAAGTTTTCTTAATAAATAAATTTTTATTTTGTGCTACCTTGTTGGCCCAAATTACGCCTGCCATTATTGGCGTTAATTTTGACCTCTTGTCGTAATCAAGGCCGGTGTATCTAGGACTGCGTTTTGCAAGGAGGAGGGTCTTGACCGACATTATTTTTAAGACAATAACTGGTGGATGGTGGATTATACATGTTTTCATCAATTTTTCTTTTTCAAAACTACCAAATTTCGAAACCAACCGGCATGGTCGGAAGAAACTTTCAAATTCAACGAAAGCTCAGAAAAGACAAGCAGACAATTATTGATATTATTTCGGAGCCTAAAAAAGAGGAATAATGTTTGGTTTCTTCAAATGTAACTCAAAAACTTTAAAAAACAAAGTAATTGTAATTACATGAAAAAAACTTCATTTTTTCCGACTTTTCCCCGTAGTGGCGTTTAATGGCGTAACAAGGGCTGGCGTTAGAGGGGCCAGCATGTAATCAGGGCCGGCGTAATTTGGGCCAACAAGGTAGTTTCGTCAGGAACTTAATTTTTAATTTGCACCGGTTTCCTTAATTGATTAATTTTTAATGAGGACATGGCTTTTGGTTTCAAATCTGGAGGAGGGAGACTACATATGTTACAAGTAAGTTCCTCTAATAGCTAATTTTTATTATACACATCGATACATTGCCACATTGTCAGTAGAACAGATGTTGTTCGTAGAATGCATGTTAGACTCGTTGAACCATTTGACATAAACCACACATTGTCTATGTATAGCAAATTCTTACACAAGTTTCCGAGACACATCCAATGAAACATGTTGAGTTTTTAAATAATTATTTGAGGAGACTGTTCTACTCTCACAAGAAAACTTTAATACTGGCAACACAGAGAACAAATAATTATCTGAGGAAACTTCTCTAGTCTAGGTATTATTCAGTCACTTAAATCAGAATGCATTGGAGACCAGTCTTGTACCCTGAGGGCTCTTGTTTAAATTTGCTTTCACAGCAGAACAAATTACATTATCGTTGACGAATATACATTTACAACATTAACAGCTGGTTGTCATTCCAGTAAATACGGTATTCTTAATGAAAATGTAACTGTTATTGAAACAAATAAATGCTTTTTGAGACAAACCCTAATGTCTTTTCTGTACTGTAAATGCAAGTGCAAGTGCAAGTGTATGGACACGATCAAGATAATGTACAATTAACTTTATAAATATATACAGACCCTGTTCCAACCCGTCAATCCGACGCTACCCGTTGAATATTGGCAAAGAAATTGTGCAGTTTATGTAAAATAGTCTAAAAAATATTTATAATATTCTTTGAAAACTAGGTATTTTTAGGACTTTTTTTTACAGAAAACTTTACCTCCTACTATTCAGACATTGCCCTCCTATTCTAGACTAGGCCCTGATAAAGTTCAGGCTTATTATTGTTATTTTAGTGTGGATATGGTTAAATGAAAGACGACAGACAACGTTTACAATGGATTACTTGAACGATTCAAGTTCATTACCTTCTATTCTACCTTTCAAGTTGCAAGAATATTTATGGCAACAAACTGGGTAAGGGCACTAAGGGTTCGTCTCAAAAATGTGCTTAAATTCGCTTCACAATTCGCTTTATTTCTATTAATTTTCATCTCAGATGAAGCGATTTGTTAAGCGAATTTAAGAGAATTGTAAAAAGTACAAAGGGATAAAAAAGGAATCGGTAAAAGAACTTTTTTGGTTGATATATATGGAGGCCGTTTCATTGTATATTCTTTCAGGATATGTATATAGCTAAACTTAAATTAGACACCATCTACAAACTTCGTATCGCATAATCAGAACATTTTCATAACTTACATACTAAGTTATACACAAAGACACTTCTTCTAAATGAAAAATGAAATTTCATTCAAATTTTGCTGAATGGTCGCTATGTAATGCACAAAAACACTTCTTCTGTGATGGTTCGTATGTTACGATACGAATTTTGTGGACGGTCCCTAAGGAAGAACCATCAATCATATTTTACCTCATAAAATGTATACACCAATATACTTTTCTTCATTGAAAGGTAAATTGTATCTACTTTCATTCAGAAGAGATACTTTAGAAGATGAAATTAAAATTTAACAAGAAGGCTTGCACCTTGAACCTCTCGGTCTTTACAAAGTGATCCAATTTTGTGCCAGATGCGGCGAGTTTAGTGAC
>JAUCNQ010126236.1:0-18114 GCA_032352715.1 Bougainvillia muscus | reverse complement strand
ACGCCACTTGAATAAAAACATCGATCACGAATTCACCTGGAAGTCTCTTATGACGGCACCATCACATACACGTCTACAAAAAACCTTGAAGCGTCTATTATCGCACTAACAAAGCCACCATTGAACGAACAGATCGATTCAAAGAAATTATTGTTATTTAGAAATGGAGTCACATGAATTAAATTATTTGCTATTGCCCCATGGACGCATGACGCCTCATTGCCGTCTCAGTAATTCAAACTGGTCGTGGACAGGATGTAGTTATTGGTAGTGAAAGGGTCTCTGCATTGCTTGGTTACCATTCTATTACTGTGGGTGTGATTTCACTGCAAAGATTAATGGCAAATCAACATTACCAACCTGGAAACGATTCTTTAGCAGCGAGATGTTTTATAAGCTTTATAAAAGTTACCTGAAAGAAGTGATTGATACTCCTCTTGATAATCTTTATTTTGGGTTGGAAAGGTTTGCTCTTGGTTTGTACAAAGCGACCGAATATAGTAGTTAACATTTCTGAATTTCGATGGTATTTATTCTCAAAGTATCGGTGGACGTCTGGAAAACTCCCTTTAACTTCTTCCACTTTGAAAATGAAGATTCTACAATCTTACTTCGTTGCAAATATTTGGTCTCAATCACATAAACCTATTATGGATATACTTGATCCAGCTTGGTTTGTTTGGCGATGATCCGATGATAACAAATCAGCTGCAATTTCAACTCTGCTTCCACCTGCACAAGATCTTATTGTACAGATGAGCTTATGTCGATGCAAGACACACTGCAATACCATGAGATGTACATGCAAGAAGGTTGGCTTGATTTGTACGGATATGTGCTTTTGCGAAAACTGTGAAGATGATGATTCAACTGAACAAACGATCCATTCTGGCGACAGTGAAACAGATCAAATCAAATTAAATACTATATTTTTCTTCTACTGGACAAAATTGTGATACTGATATAGTGCTTTATACTTTATTTAGCTGATAGCTCTATGCTGGTCTGTAATTTAGTGAAAAAACAATATCACAACAAAAAATGAATTAAATAAACTGAAAACTTTAGGAGATATACTTATTCCTTATAAGATGTTGTTCGGGGGAATTTTAATGTGTTTTGTGAAATTGTTCAGATTTTACAGGCCAAAATTGAAAAATGGATTCTGGTCTGTAAAATACACATGCATCACTTGATATTTTGTATGCTCCATGCAATTGTATGTTAATTTATCATTGAAGAAATTTTATTTCCTAAATAGCCCTAGAACTGGAGTTATTCAAGTTCTTCTAATTTCTGATGTCAATAGATTCTGGTCTTTAAAATGTACATTTGGTCTAAAAAACATTTGCAACCCTATCTAATTTAACTCAGTTAGGTTTCAACTTTCTAAAAATCATAAAACAGTGCTTCTAACAAAAACTAAAAGAGAACTAGTAATACGTGACATTTCAGCATTATTCTATTTTAACAGCTTTCTGGCATTCTGGTCAGTAAATTACTACAATAGCTGAAAGTCAGGTTACAATCATGGTAAGGCATTGAAACTTTCACAGAATTTGTATAGTACTGAAATCTAATTATATGGAAAGTTTCAATTTTGCCAGTGGTATTTTTCGGATTTTTGAGACCATAATTGAAAAACTGATTCTGGTCTGTAAAATACACAAACATCGTGCGACATTTGAGATAACCCAAGCATTGGTATTCTCATGATGTCAGCTAATTATTGTCAAAGTTTCATTACTTAAATATGCATAGAACTTGAGTCATTCAAGTTTTTCAAATTTCTGACGTAATTGGATTCTGGTCTGTAAAATGTACATTTGGATAAAAAAAAATTGCAACCCTATCTCATTTTGCTCGGTTAGGCTTGAACGGTTTAAAAACCATAAAATATTGTTTCTAACAAAAAAAAACACGGAACTGGTGGTTTGTGGCGTTTCGCCCCGCACAAGCCGTGTTTTCAAAAAGTGATGACGTCATCTGTATTTTACATATACCCTAATACCTCGTATAAGGGCGCTACGCCCTTAACTGGAAAATTCCAGACTTTTTCAGGGGCGCATGCGCCCTTTTTCAATTTTACTTTCAAAGTCAGAAATTTTGGTTAAGGATACTAAATTTAAGTTTCTGTAAGGATAGAGAAGAAAGAAGACTGCTGCTATTTTAATCCACACGAACCAAATCCATGAATTAATTGAAGAATTGAAGAATCTTTGTAAAATAAAAACGTGAAACAAGCGATTTTTCCTGATTTTTTAGTACGCTACGATTTCTATAT
Organism: Bougainvillia muscus; assembly: GCA_032352715.1. Taxonomy (NCBI): domain Eukaryota; kingdom Metazoa; phylum Cnidaria; class Hydrozoa; order Anthoathecata; family Bougainvilliidae; genus Bougainvillia; species Bougainvillia muscus. Next base: position 15,830 of record JAUCNQ010126236.1, on the reverse strand, counting down.
CTCATTTATTAATTTTATTTTTTATTTATTTATTTATTTATTTTTATTTATTTATTATTATTTTATTATTAGGATAAGGGCGCGCTGCGCTCTTAAACGAGTGCGCCCGTATACGAAGTATTAGGTTATTTGTCCTGAGAATGATTTATTCCGCAGGATAAAAATCAGGGGTTGATTTAGGAATTTAATTTGGGCGGCGGTAGGGCTGCGTATAAGCGGCACCGAATCAACCGTAGGTTGATTCTTGTTGCATCTGGAGGTCTGGTGCTGTAAGCCCCATGAATTCTTTGAGGGGTTTTGGCTTAAAATAGCTCGAAAAGACATGTACGTGAGCAAAAATACACACTCCTGTCACTAATCTAAGTACCACTTTCTTGCATTTTTCACAGGTAACGATTAATTATTAGTATTGTTAAATATTTTGTCCTCAAAAGTAAAAAATTATTTTATTTAATCAGTCTCTCTTAATTTGGGCGCCGAAATTAGATGTCCCCAAAATCGGTATACCGATGTCCAAATCGACCTGAATCAACCCTTGAAAATATTTGCATCAGTGCGATTCCAATTTAGCAACCGTTGATTTTGACCTAAAAAAGTAGCCAAGCATATTTGTAAGCATATTGAGCCCGTTGAACCTCAAGTCAAAAAACAATATGTTTGCAATAAAAAAACGTGTATCGTAGAAGCATCGATGAGCATCAATCCTTGATCAATCGAACTTTTCTACTGCTCTTAAAATAAGTTTAATCTCACTTACCCAACCGTTGTCATGGATACAAAAGCCCAGTATGTACCATGGTAAATTCCCTTTATGAAACTTTCATTTGGAAATTCTTCAGTGTTAGATGCGCAGTCCTAAGAACAAGAACAAATTTTTCGCAAGATTGACAACAGAAAAATCACCCTAGGGACGTCGTTAAAAAAGGAAACACATTTTTATCGTAAACACATAGACAGTATAGAACAAGCACGATGCAAATCGTGAAAGTTTGCGCTGTTTGTCTAAGAGTTTGAAAATAGTTATGAACCGAGCTCACAGAGATTGATAGTTGTGACTGAAGAGGGTTGGCCACATGTAGCCTTTCCCTAATACACAATTTTCTATCCGAGGAGCTGCTCTTGCAGAGCAGACTAATAACACAAGGGACCGTCCACAGAGATAATCGAATCCAAATCGTGACATTTTCATCACAAAAGAAGTATCTTTGTGCATACTTAGTATGCATACTTAGTATGTACAAAGACACTTCTGTGTGAGAATCGATACGAATTTTAATGGAATGAATTTGTGGAATGTCCCTAAAGACGTCGATAAGATGATGCATCCACCAGGATTTCTAAGACATGTAAAACAGAATCAATCCCACAGAACTTGTCAATTTTCAAAACCTTACCGCAGTCCAAACAAACGTTCCAGCAAGCATTGATAAAACAAGCATAATAATGATAGCTGGCCAACATTTAGCAAGTGATTTCATTATAGCAGCAGTTTTATCCAGCTCTGCTTCTGGATCTCGTATTACAAAAGCTGAACCAGGACTTTGAATAATGCTCACAAATTTGTAATCAGATTGAAAGTTTTCAATTTCAGAACGGCCAAACATAGCAACGTGTAAATGTGTAGTATGAGAAACTCTCTCTTTCAAATCTTTCTCATCTAGAAAAAAAAAAACTTAATGGAATTAGCACTCAGTGACGAATCCAGCCAGTTCAATTCAAACAAATGTAATATACAGAAGCGTTATGTATCTGATAGTTAAGAACTTCACCTTTTAATTAACGATTGATGTACAGTGTAAGAAAATGGTCATACACACTTTAACAATCATGCAGCATTTGCTGTAGGATTATTAAAAGACGTGTGACCACTCTGTATACCTGTGCATGAAAGGGTTAAAATCTGATTACCTATTACCTTTTCTCAGAGGTGTGTGTCCATCTTTACTGCGATCCCAATACAATTTTGATGGCTTTACAGAATGGTTTCCTCGCTTCAAACCTGGACAGGAGCCACACAACGTGTCAATCATTTCAGATAGATAGTTTGGAAATATGCCAACTGCTTTTGAACTTCTTGCATTTACACTCACATAAGGTGGGTTTGGAAACGAAGCTGCATAGATGGATATAGGACAGATACAAGTATCTAAAATAAAATTTTAAGTCCAATGTGTGGGTTAACTTAGGAACCGTCTCAAAAATGCGTCTTAAAACTTTACTTCATTCTTATCAATCACTGCACAAAATCCAACTGTATCCGGACTTTTTTTCAGTCCGTATTCGTCGGTATTAAGACAGAATGCTAGCATTCTGTCTTGATACCGACGAATACGGACTGAATACAGGAGTAGACGGACTGTATTAAGGTCCGGATACAGCTGGATTTTGCGCAGTGAATATTCATTGAGAAGAAGTCCACTAAATTCGTATCGCCAGTCGTACGATTATCATACCAGAAGAAGTGTCTTTTACATATCTTAAGTACGTACAAAGACACTTTTTATTAAAGAAAGTTGATACGAATCTGAGATGAAAATGAAACGAATCAAATGAAATGTTTGAGACGAACCCATGTGCGGTTGTCATAAGATCTTCAAACATAGTTTGTCTGCACTTGAGATACAAAGAGCTTATAATGGTCGAGCATTAAGATATAAAAAATTATACTCAGTACACCTTAGGAGGGAGGAAATGTTTTTGATCAGATATTTTCGCGGGAAGATATTTTCGCATTTTCGCGTTTTTTTGGCATTTTCGCGAAAGTTTATTCCCAATTGTTTTGAGTTGAACTAAACTTTCTTCAAAGGGTTAGAGAATATGCTGTATTTTTTCAACGTTTCGCATCTTGTTGATGCACCTTCTAGGAAGACAAAACGAATGTGAACAGACTATTTACAACGCTTATAAAAAGGAAGCCATAACATTGCTAGATTTTCGCGTTTTTTCCCCCGCGAAAATATCTTCCCTTAAAGTATTTTTTGGGGAAATGATATCAATGTCAAATAACCATAAGTAATCCGAAACTGATTATCTCGATTTTTATGCAGTACAGTACAATCTACCCTTACCAATATATTCTGCTAATCCAAATACGCCTGCATTTACTTTTGTCTTTGCTGCAACATGTACCTTGAGTTGCATATAAGGTTCAACTTTCTTGGTATGCTCTTTGTTGAGATATTTTAAAACATATTGAGTTGTATACTTATCAAACTAAAATCAAGCAGAATAGAGAAATATTAAGGGTACACCTAAAATCATGTTATCCAATTGAACAACATACAGTTCTCCACCGGAAAACATAAGACAATCTCAAGATTATCTCATTTTCCTCTCCATAGGCGGGTCTACAACAGACTTTTACCTAGACTAGATTAGTCGTTTCGGTGGTGCGAGGCCGAAGGCCGAGCGCCTGGGCTCACGCGCGCGCCTGATTTTCCCGTGTTATTGTTCCCAGAGGACCGACGTTTGCCAGTCTAACTTTTACCTAGTCCAAGCAATAAAATGGAAAACAAAAGTCATTAATTTTTAATAGTTTAACAAATGATTGTTAGCCTTTTAAAGCCTAACGATCATCTGTTGACTATTAAAATTCAATTAGCATGCTCTCCATAGTATTGATAATCTGGCTATTGTCAAATCTATAAGCAAAACATCGAAATGTGTGGTCTGCCTAATCAAGGAAGTTTGGCCAAATAAACGCATTGTGTCATTTGCGTCGCGTAAAAAACACATCCCTATGAAGACAAGTACGAAGCAATGTTACAATGGTGGTTAAAAGTATTTGAAACTTTTGGGTTTTCTTGGCTTTTCATGAAATTGCTCTGAAACTACATTGACAAAGTGACAAAGTAGAACGGTTAAACGTCTTACTGTCAAACTATGTCACACAAATGTTCTCAATGTCTCGATATAGACTAGTGATTTTGAAGTAAAACAAATTTGGTCTAATGCCGGTTTTGGCGCCTGTTACTTTAACCCTATTAAGCCTGGGGGGAGGGGGCGAAAGTGCCCGCGGCATGTTTGACCCCCTGTAACTTTGGTAATAGTGAAGCATTGGATCTGTAACTTGGCCACATTCAACATATACCTATACTACATCGTCTGAGAAAATTTCAGTCATATCATAAATATTTGAGAAATTACTGGCTATTGTTTGAAACCACCTCACTTTTAACTGCACTACTCCCTCTAAAATTCCTTAACTTTGTAATTGCTGTTTTTCATTCACTATTTAAGATGTAGGCTTGAAACTTTGCACATGAACGTCTGTTAACCATACCTTTCATTCGGTACCGGAATTCTTTCGATTTCCGGAAAATTTTCCGGAAAAACGGAACTTTGACCGGAAATCCGGTTTCACGTATGGTAAAGTGGTTGAAACATATAAAATCGATAACTCCATCTTATAACATGGTTTTAACAGTGTTTGGAAGAGTATAACGAGCTTTGCTACTAAGTTTTGGGTCCAATTTTTGACGTTTTGATGACGTCATCGGTCATATGATGACGTCATTTTGAAAAATTTTACGTCAGGTTGCTCTTCTGGTGATGCTTAACATTCGGGCGAAAAAGCCCCCCCCCCCAGGCTTTTAGAGTGTCAAAAAATCCCGGGTTTAATAGGGTTAATAATGGCTGCAAATTGATTTTTTTTACGATAGGGTGCGGCAAGGTTTGGTTGAAGACACTACCAGTGAGTCACGACTAAAAATTCAAGATCTCAACTCTTAAATCTGTAATGATCATGGAAGCTGATCAGCAAGCTGAAAGAAATCAGGTCGTTTTGACAATTCAAAAACAGACCTATAAACTTGTTCTGGAGCACTAGTTCCACTATTTTTGGCGCCAGTATATAGGGTAACGAAAGATTATCGTCATTGATCGATGATAATTTCTGTATAATTTCGTGTAGTGCAGAACATCATTTTACCTCTTCGCAAACCATTTCTGGATACTCTAGAGAATCTTTACCATCTCTAGTTACTCCCCAACAAAAATGGTAACCAGTTAAGACTCCATTTACATATTCGCTATCAATAGGATGCCATCGAACAATAATTTCTAAAGGACTTTGTGGGTCCAGCTCCCAGAAGATAATTGGAGGACCTCGTTCAGGAACTAGAAAAGAAAATAATGAAAATAAATAAATCTACAATTAACTCGTTTAGTAACGAAGATGTAAGTGATTACGAATCATTGTTTGATTTCTGCTAATCAGTAGCAGAAATCAAACAATGATCCGCCTATGATAATTATCCTGAAACTACTCTCTGTTCAGATAGCGATATCTCTAAATCAAACATTTTCCAAAACAGAACGTAGCAAGTCGTTAATTTACACCACCATGAGAACAAGTACACAGCAAAGATACAATGATGTCATCTAATAACACAAACTGCAGTAACTCTATTTCTCGGTGGACAACTGCGGGTTTTGTAAATAGATAACATTTATTTTAGTGCTGAGAAATCCAATCACTGCTTTGAATGGGGATACAATCTAGTTACAGCATCACGATGGGGAATTACATTTTTTTAATTCTGAAAAGCTTAATAGCTTAATGTCTGCTGATGGCAGTGGCGGAACCAACCCTAGTCTGAGCATTACATCGGAGAACTAGGAGTTTTAATTCTTAATAGCTTTCTGTAAGCCGATGGGTCTTTAGAGACCATCATCACACTTGTAGCAATTAAAAATTAATGACTTTGAGTCTCCATTTAATTGAATTCGCCTCTGGATAGGTCTTAGGAGTCTCTAATTGACTGCTGCGACTAGGTAAACTCATGCTCTTAATCCACTTCTGCTGTTACATACAGTAAACTTCCGCGGGACCAAAGAAAACAGTTAGACTAAACGAATGTTCGAGTTAAGTGAAGTTGCTATGCACTAGGAAAGCTTCAAGGGACCGAAGAATATAGTTCCAGTTATCCGAGCTCGAGTTGCTGGGATTATACTGTACTAGATTTTCTCTTACCTCCTTCTAAAGTGTCTTCTACACACCATGTTTTGGGCCCGCGTCCAATTCGTGTTGTAGCCATCAAATAAATTTCGTATTTGGTGTACGGTCTTAAAACTAACAAATCTCCGGATCGTGCACCAGAATTGAATGTCACAGTAGTCAGGTTTTCACCAGAATTATACTTGCGGTACTCAACAGTGTAGTCATTTTGAAGACCGTTCCACATTGTACTTTCAAGCAAGTCCCACGATAATGACATACTGTATGGATTCTTAGAAGTACATTTAAAACTTTGTGGACTTGTTGCTGGAACTAAAAGAAAATGTTTAATAGCTTCATAACCTCGAAGTCAGCGTCTTTTTGATTCTGTAAGACGACGAGATGAACTACAACAGCATTACAAAATCGAAAAGAGATAAACGTCGCTGGCTTCGAGGTTAATTAACGGGGGTATGTTGCTACTAAACAAATACCAAGTATGCACAAAACTACTCCTTCTGTATGAAAATTGATATGAATTTCCATACGAATTTTGTAGACGGACCCTTATTTTTGGGGTAGTTAGTCACTGGAGTTTATTTTCCCTGATCGTATATATATTACCTAAAAAGGAAAAACTTCTAAATATTATTCACTCACCCCCTTCATGAGTTTTTTCATCGAAATAAACTGAAGCAATTCCATTTCCCATCTGGTGATAAGCTAGAACACGGATAGTGTATGTCGTATATGCAGAGAGATCAGATATAATCAACTCTGAGCTTGGTGCCTAAAAGTAAAGATTATGATAAAAAACATATGTAGTCCTCAGTGGCGGATCCAACCTTAGTCAGAGCAACACGAGGAAGAGCTAACAGTTTTAATTCTTAAAAGCCTTCTGTATGATGATGGGTCTAAGAGACCCATCTTCATACAGAAAGCTATTAGAATTAATCACTTTGAGTATGCTTTGAATCTCCATGACATTGCTGTGACTAGGTAAAAGCGTGTTCTGAGTCCGCCTCTGGTCCTAATAGATCGCAAGAGAAGTTTCTAATCCCTTATATTTTACGAGCATTTACTATAAGGAACCATTTGCATTCAGAATAAGTGTCTTTGTACATACTTATACAAGACACTGTGATGAAAACGGTACGAACGATATCATAACTCAGCATAAAATGCTTTCGTATGCGTTAACAAATTTGATTTATTCAATTCTCATTCAATCAAATCTCATACATGAAATCTTGGAGGAAAAGACACATGAAGACTAAACGGAAAAATATCAGATAATTCTTTATTTTTGGGTCGTTTTCAACCTCGTCCTCGGAGCTTTGACTTTTTTTATATAAAAATCGAAAAACCCTAGGGACGAGGTTGAGTCATTATCTAAAATTATTACGTAGATCTTAACATAGATAAGAACCTTAGGCTAAACCAAGAAAATAGAGAACAAAAATCAAGAGCAATAAAATAGAGGACAAAAATCCGTCATTTTATAATCACAGCAATCCTATGATAAACCTACTAAAGTAGCGAGTCTGTTCCATTGGTCAGCAGCATCTATCAATTTTTTGTAAAACACCGTATATCCAACTACGGATAGATTGCCACTGTTGAATACAACTGGAGCCCAACGAACCTTGATTTCAGTTGGCGATAAAGCTATTGCTGTCACGTTGAGAGGAGGCTGGGGAACTAAAAAAAGTAACGTGGTTGCACATTAAAATGAATGACATCATTCAACGATTTTTCTGATGACATCATCCAATACGGAGATGGTAGCTCATTCTTCGATGTGGGCTAAGTATTTCAAGTCTAAAATGATACTGTGCCATCACAAATACACTGAATGTCGTTTTTGTCAATTGTCAATCATCAATTGTCAATGACAATTTCTGGAAAAAATGTCTTTCTTTCATTAAAAATATGTTTACCACAACCCCGTCCCCCTTTATCTCTTTCTGACGATTTTTGACGTTTCTGTGAAGGGAAAAATGAGGTGGGATCGAGTTTGATTTTTACCCCCGTCCGATAAAATCATCCGTTACTCCGGGTCACAGTGACAAAGTTTCAAGACCATCGAAAATATCGTTCAAAAGTTATAAACGATTTTGTTGGAGGGGCATATTTGCCCCCTGTATAAAATAGCGTTAAGACTAACGATTAGAGAACGCTATTTTTTGTATACGGACCCTACATATTTTTCCCAATGTGTAGATTTTCGATTAAAAATGTGCGAGTCGTGGAACAGGCTAGGAGAACACAGGTTATTACTGTTTGATAATTTAACCTTGAAGGAAGAAACAAATGCTAATATTGCATGGGCAAAGAAACAATGGGATCGAGGTTGGCTAACATTTTATGAATATATATTAACAATTAAAACTTCCAGTCTTCATACAAAGTTAACGAAATTATATTTACCATCTGAACTCGCTAAAGCAATTGGCCTGACTGGCATTGAAGATATTTTTCCAATATCTTCAATAGCATTTTGTAACAACACAATTTCATCACTTGCTACAACATCGTATACCACGGTAAAGTTCGCCAAAACGCCACCTAAACAAAATACAAAGGCTATGCAGGATCGGATCTAAGAGTAGGCAAACACCTGCGATAAAAATGTAAAACTATTAAAATTGCGTTGAAATTTTAATAGTTTTACACTTCTTCGCAGGCACTTGCCTACTATTTTCAAGCTTGTGGATCCGACTCTGGGATATGCTAATGAATGAAAATAAGGATAATAAGATTCGGATTATTTACAATTATTTGAAATTTACAGAAAATATCAGAGGCGGATTTAGAACATGCTTTTATTTAGTCACAGCAGTAAGTGGAGTACTCAAAGTCATTAATTTTAATTATATTATGTATGTCGCTGGGTCCCTAAAGACCCAGCGACATACATAATATAATTAAGAATTAACAGTAATTATACACCATCGTAATGCTCGGACTAGGGCTGGATCCGCCACTGAATGATTCAGATTTTCTCGAAATGTCAAATACTTGTATATAACCAGAGTCCGATCTAGAAACAAGTGCCTGTCAAGAAGTGTAAAATAGGTGTTTGCCTACTTTTTGGATCCGGTCCTGAACCCAAAGATAAATATCCCGATTTCCATGCAGTGTGAATATTAATCGAGTTTGGCTCAAACTCAATCTTTCTGACATTTTTTCTAGGACTGTATTTTTGGGGTGTGGCATGATACTATAAAATGAAAGTCATTTATGAAACTTATTTAAGGGATCACCCACAAAATATATTCTACTACATTCATTACATAAGTTTTTTTGCATACAAAGTATGCACCAAAAAACTCCTTCTGAATGAAAATTGATATGAATTTCCCTACGAATTTCGTGGACGGTCCCTAAGTAATAAGTTCATGTCTATACTAGTTCTCCAAATATGCTATTCTAATAGCCTTTCTTAAAACAAACGAATATTTCCAATTTTGAACGGTTCATCTGCGTTATTTTAGTCAATATCAAATAAAGAGAATTCAGGGAATCTAACGTCTTAACTTATCCTAGCCATTGATTTGGTTCAATCAGAACACTTACCGTCTACTGATTTGATGAATAATATACACAGAAGTATCTAGAAAGAAAATCAGAAAAAAGTTGAGACACTGTTCTCAATGTGGGTCCTGTTTTGGGTCCTGGTTCTACTTAAAGCTCTCATTTGAGCTACGAACAGTAGCGGGGATTGAACCCACAAATATGTCGTTGGAATTCAACACCTTAGTCTGCCCCGCCAGGATTAAAAATAACGTTTTAATAATATCCTACATTATGACGTTATTATTACGTCATTATTGAAAATTTGGAATTTGGTAAGGTGTTACTAGCGTATGTATGGCTGACAATTTTTGTACACAATTTGTTTTCTTTCTCATTCAACACTTGATCATTTTAAGTGGTAAATTTCGAATCTAGTCAGAGCACCAAGATGGAAACTAAAGCTAATTAACTTTTAATAGATAACAAAAGGTAGTTAGTCTAAAATATAATGATCATTTGTTAAACTACTAAGCAGAGGCGGATTTAGAACATGCTTTTACTTAGTCACGGCAGTAAGTGGAGTACTCAAAGTCATTAATTTTAAGTATATTATGTATGTCGCTGGGTCTCTAAAGACCCAGCGTCATACATAATATAATTAAGAATTAACAATTATTATACACCATCGCAATGCTCTGACTAAGGCTAGATCCGCCACTGCTAAGTTTGATGGACTAGCTTAAAGCGTGTTCTGGATCCACTTATGAGTCCCAGTGGGTACAGCATCAAAATTATAACAAATTTCTCAAATAATAACTTACACAAACGGGTAGAAACTGATATTTCTTTTGATTTTCCATCCTTCTCACATCAGCATTAGTAGATAGAATTAATAATCGTCCCAAATTAGATAACTTTTCTTTAACTCCAAAAAACGTTTTTCACATAAAAAAAAGTTTTGAAGATTTTTATAAAATTTTAATATTTTCGTAAAATATTATTACAGAATCAAAAATTGAATTGTTTGAAATCTCTCCCAATCATTAGAAATATTTATTATAAATAAGGAATATGATATTAACAGGGGGATATATAAATCAAATATATGGTACAAATAAAGTGAATCCAGCCAACCTCAATATATTCATAATATATTGTTTTTTGGTTCAGCCTCAAAATATCGTTGTTCACATATCGTCATTGTGCATACAAAGACACTTCTTCTGAATGAATATTGTAAGAAATGTAACGAATTTGTAAAGCGAATTTTGGGACAAACTCTTATTTAGTAGAGACAAGATAGTTTAATCAAGATAAGGTAATATAGTTTAGATCACCACATGCTTGAAATATAGATTATGATAGCGATAACTTTCAGATGGTGACCATTTAGCAAGGCTTTATACCCATTTATTCCCCTACAGTACTCTCACGACAAACAAAGTACGTTCAATAAAAGGGTCCTGTGAACGATGTTGGAAATTAAAGATTTAGTTAAGAATTTTCTCATATTATTAGAAACGTTACCCCCTGTAATAGTCTCCTTTTATATTTTAATTATTTATTTTATAGGATTGTAACTCTAATAAACAGTTACTAACTTAGAAATGAATCTGAATTGATAATCGAATATAATTTCTTCACTTTTTCTTGTTACCTAGTATGCTCTAGTTTGTTTTCATAGTCAGAAAGAAAAATATGTTTCAAAAAAACATTAACCCTTTAATGCATAATGTTGTAAAATGGTCAAACATACTTTAACAATCTTTCAGCATATGCTGAAAATAGATTGAGGTGGTGTGTGGAATCAATGTTACGATAAGAGATAAAACAAATGTTTCTTTCGGCACAGGGTTGTTATAGAATTCCATTGACAGCTTGGGTCTTGTCACTGAATTGGTCCCCTCTTGGTGCAATGGCAGAAACGGAAACTTTGACGTAATTTTTTGCAACCAGAAGTGCCAAATTTACGATTGAAGATGCGATGTCGCCATCACTGCGGCTGGTATTCAAATCATTTGTCCCAAGATGAATAATTAGCTGTCGGGATTTTGTCTTATTGTTTCTTTGATATATTCAGTCATGCGCTCGATATTTGCTCCTGGAATGATTTTACAAAAACCTTGTGTTTCTTGTTAAGTGCATCTTGCATCTTCCACCCTTTAACGTGTTTTACTATACTCTCTCCCATAATAAATGTGACTGGATCTGCTGATTCGTTATTAACGTCGTAACTCGCAAAATGTTGCACTCGCAAAATGTTGCAATCTGTATTTTAATGATGATTTAAAACGTAAATATTTTTAATTATGACGTCATTGATGACGTCATTTCCTTAACTCTCCATTTATCCGAGCCGTTAAGAAAATGGAGAGTTAGCCGTTAAGCGCAACTCTCCATTTATCCGAGCCGTTAAGAAAATGGAGAGTTAGCCGTTAACGTAACTCTCCACAAAAATAAAAAAATATGAAATAAACTTAACTTTGTAAAAAAAAAAATTTGTTTTGATTCTAATGCAAAATTTTACGCTCTTTTACGAGGTTTAACCAGATTTTCATGAAAATCAATAAGACACCATATATTTACCATTGTTTAACCCAATTTACCCCACTGGCGAATACAGCCCCTACCCCATCCAATTTATTTTGAGTAAATTTTGAAATATTTCTTAATAAAACTTTAGCACTTTAACTAAAACTCCATTTAACATATTCATGGTGCTTCTTTCAAAAGTGACAGGTCATTGATTAGAACCACATATCAGATTTCCTATATTTCCCCTTGAAAGTTCTATAATATTGTGAAGCCTTTATTTTTTGCACAATTGTTAAATGTTATAAGAAATTTCCGAAAATGATCATTTTTTTTTTGTGGAGAGTTACGTTAACGGCTAACTCTCTATTTTCTTAACGGCTCGGATAAATGGAGAGTTAAGGTTAACGGCTAACTCTCCATTTCCTTAACGGCTCGGATAAATGGTGAGTTACATTAACGGCTAACTCTCCATTTTCTTAGCAACTTGGATAAATGGAGAGTTACGGAAATGACGTCATCAATGACGTCATAATTTGAAATATTTGTGGTTGTGACGTCATATTTGGTACTTGTGAAGTCATAATACGCTAACTCTCCAAAAATGACGTCACAAATTCTAACTCTCCAGTTTTTGCTAACTCTCCATTTAGCCATCCCCACTTGCTACAACCTTGTCGTACGCGACATCAAGAAATTTTGAAATCAAGAAATGTCACCTGAATCATCCAAATTTTCTTGTTGATTACTGTTGAATTCAGTCTCTACCTCTGTGTCGCAACTCTTTGGAGTTCCAGCAGTGTCTATTGCGATTTCTTTACTGAAATAAATTAAGATGCGTCTTTGGTAGAACTCTTCCTGTGGATAAGTCCTTCGTTTTCCATTGTGTAAAGGGTTTCTCTAAGCTCTGAATCGTTGGTATTAACTGTACCTTTGAGCTTGAGAGTTCTTTCAATATTTGTATTGTTGCTGAGTTACTTTTTTTCTTGTTAATAACTGTGATTTTTCTAATGATTTGAATAATTTTAGTTTTCAAATATTTTACTTCTAAGAGAGCGTCTGTAACTGCCGCCATCTTTTTTAAATCACTCATACTTTTTTAAATAACTCATACATCGTCAATTGGTATATTGCAAGTATTCCGTTCGTGATGGACATTTAGTTTGGCGGAAAGTTGATTTTGATATGTTTGGCGTGGATTTAATTTGGAGGAACGCTGATTTTGTTAAATTTGGCGTGGATTTAATTTGGCGGAACGCTGATTTTTTAATGTTTGGCGCGGACTTAATTTGGCGGAATTTGGCAAAATCCGCCAATTCCGCCAAATTTTCTCCACGCCAAAATTTGTCCTCTTAAGGTACTCATATCGGGTACGTACTACTCTGATTACGTATCTGCCACCCCGACCGGGTGTATACCACTTGTACCGGGTAAATAATAATAAATAAATTGTTTTACACTATTTAGAATAACAAGTTCAAAATAACTACACGGGAGTTGTTCTCAAGGTGAACATTATTGAGATGGATAACTTTATCGAAGTCAATACTACAGTTGTCTCTAACACAACAGTTGCACCTTCAGAATGTGAAGAAGAGACATGGTCCGTTCACTTTACAACACAAGTGTATTTCAAGTATATTCTTTGGATCTTAAATATATTTATTGTATTGCTTAACAGTGCTGTACTGTATGCACTTTTACAACCGAAACTACGAAAGAAACGGTCGAATAAATTAGTTGGGTTATTACTTGCATCACATATCGTGGTCGGGGTGACAAACATTATTGAAAGCGTTTTCGTAAATGTAAGTGGCGATGTACCTAAAAACTTTGGTCAACAAACTTCAGATAACCCAAGCAATAATATTCATGTTGGGACAGTTGTGTCAATATTTCCAATTTTAGCTTTTTTGAGCATGGTTTTAGTTGTTTGTGATCGCTATGTTGCTGTTCGGTTTCCATATTATTACCAAAGAACGACATACAAACATGTAATCCTTGCTGTTTTGGTACTTTATGCCATCCCTTTCATTTTGTTGCTCATTTTTACGTTTATCTTTGAAGATTTGTTCAAATCAGTAGCAGGGATAGTGCAAGTGTTTGTACTCCTTGTTCTTGGGGTTGTTTATGCCCATCTGAAGTTGTATTCACAATCAAGAAAGCAGTTCAATGCAATAATATCATCGACAGTTTCAACTGGTTCAGGGATAGTAACGAACCATCAAGAGAGATTACTACGTAGACAGAAGCGAGCACTTGTAATATCCGTCCTTCTTGTGGCTACCTTCTTATTATTTACATTACCACTAGGGATTATGGCAGGGTTATGGCAACTGTTTTTACCTTGTTTGGATTATGGTTATTTGATAGTAGGTTACATGATTTTCAACTTGAACTCATTAGCTGACCCCAGTATATATGGCTACTTCAATAAAGGTGTAAGACAGAATTTCCGAAGGATAGCTGCTTACATAATGGTAGGAAGAAGAGGTCCTGTCTATAGAACAAGACCTAGAAGAACTGACATGTCATGAAGTTATTTAAGAACATAAACATAAAAAAAGACTATAAATTTAATGTTTTTAAGCTCACCCTCTATATGAATATCTGGATAATGAGATTATTATTAGCCAAATAAGGTGATAAAATCAAGGACCTTGGTAATAGTACTGTCAATTCATTTAACAGAACGATTATAACGGAGATATCAGCTTTTTGTAATAAGACTCAGCAGTAAGCCACTTCGTTTCAAAAATTCGCTTAATTATTTTAACCATAGAAAATCTATGTTATATTATCTAATGTCCATTATACCCAATTGACAGTATTCGTCAAAAACAAAAACAGACAACTAACTCTCGGAAAGAGGTATTCTTATTTTAATTACTAGCATATAGTCTCTACTATGTGCCGCCCATATTCTTGAATATAGCTTGGTCTATCATTAGTCTTTCAGTCGTTCTTCAGGGGCGTGGCCAGGTTTTTAAAAGGGGTCGTATGGCGATGATATTGGGCACTATATCAGAGAATATGGACTTTTTTGGACTCTTAAAGACTGGGTGAGAGGGAGGGGTTATGATTCCCACTCCCTCCCTTGAATTCTGAACGGCTTATCTTTTTTAAACTCTTGAACCTTGTTCTCGTCATGTAAGGGATTTTTTTGCAAAAAAAGGCGTTTGCTTAAAACAGCTCAATCAACAAAAGGGGCACTTAAGGGCAAAAGGGAGGGGGGTTGTTCACACCTGACGACCCCCCTGGCTACACCCGTTCTTTGAGGAATCCCGAACTCAGTAAATCCTGGGCTTAAACTTTGTTTCGCCGACGTTTACCTGATAACCGGTTACTTTTTTCGCCAAGGGACGCTAAAGCTGTAAACCCACTTGGCTCCGAAGGTAACCTGACGACTTTCACTGGAAATTTGTAAGCAGACCGCGTGAGTTTAGGAACTTCGGTCCGAGTCAAAAATATCGTTTGGTCATAAGTTTAAAACACAAACACTTAACATAGCGAAAACGAAAGTGGAAGTGAAAAATCAAAATACTGAGGCTATTACGAAACTCCTTTTTCGTGACGGATGGACAAACGATACTTTGACCTATTATAAAAGTTCACCTGTAACCAAGATATATTTTAAGATGAGTTATTTGATTTCGGCATGTCAGACTTGATTGATTTCAATTTAAAAATATTGTCTCGCAACGATATGTTTCTGATAATAATTAAAAATAGGGTCCGAGACGGATGGACAGGATAGAAAATGAGGAAAAAACGAAATTGAACATTTTGATCTGTTGCATCTCAAATTCTTAAAATAACGTATAAATTTGTACTTCTTAGC
>JAUCNQ010126225.1:0-10210 GCA_032352715.1 Bougainvillia muscus | reverse complement strand
TCTATCTATCTATCTATCTATCTATCTATCTATCTATCTATCTATCTATCTATCTATCTATCTATCTATCTATCTATTTATTTATTTGATAAGTGATAAGTAAACATAGTCGTTATTACAGTTATTTCGAGTATTTGCACCCGGATCAAATGAAAAGTTTTCAATTATATCATAGTGTTTCTTCAATCGTTTTTTGAAGAGTAGAATCGAATTTATTTCTTTAACAGTATCAGGTAATATGTTCCACAAGTTTGAACCACGATGTGTAAAAC
Source organism: Bougainvillia muscus (assembly GCA_032352715.1). Classification (NCBI taxonomy): domain Eukaryota; kingdom Metazoa; phylum Cnidaria; class Hydrozoa; order Anthoathecata; family Bougainvilliidae; genus Bougainvillia; species Bougainvillia muscus. The sequence goes on along the minus strand of JAUCNQ010126225.1, from coordinate 9,938 downwards.
TAAATCTGATATTGTTAGATGTGCATCTTTTTATCGTAAAATTGTTCTTTTTTCGTAAGCTTTGAACAGTTACGTAAGCTTTGAACTGTTACCTGTGTCTGTTTCCTACCTATTTGGCCATAATATGGTTCTCATAGAGTTGCCTGATAAAATGGCATCCTGCTTTTGTCAAATATACTCAAAACCACTAATTTTAGAGCTAGTTCGTTTCCTAACTCTCACATGTGACATGAAAACCGAAATTGATAATCCTAAGTTTAACAACAAATATTCACATAAATAAAATGCGGCTAAGGTTTAAAAAATTTTCATTAACGATTTCCCGTAACGATGAAGGTTAACAAAGATAATTTGTTAGGCATAAAAAATAATGTTTTTTTTCCTTCATTTTCTTGCTTATTTGACTAGTAGGTTAAAGGATATTCTGGATTCGCCTATGTTACTAATCTTTCATAGAGATATTTGTGATAAGAAATTTTAATGTGCCTATATTATGCAACGAACGATAAGAAACGTATCCATATACCACCACAACAACCACCAACCACAAGTTGTAGCTTGTATATAAAGAGCGCTCTTCAAGAAAGTTTAGTACAATCAAGTGTGCTAGTATGTGAGCATGTGAAAAAGCAAGACCAGGCTCAAATATGCTTCTGGCAACATGAATTATAGGTTCTATTTATGCTTATGGTATGCTTAATAAGGAGGTTTATGTTTGGTAGCCATGACCTCATATTCCTGCTATGGTTTTACCATCATAAATAGAAAATACATATATTGTAAGGTTATAAAAGTTTAAATAGTTTTGACAAAAATTATCGCTATCGAAATTATGTTTAGATTAATTAGCATTACGTGTCAACTTTTAAATTTAAATAAATGCACTTTAGTCAAAAATTGAGCTTTATTAATATGCTTATAAAACGTTAAGCTTTAAAAAAGTTAATTTATTATTTTTTCCTCTCGGTCCGTAGGAACCGTAGAGGTTTGGTCTAGGCTCGGATGGATGGATGGATGGATGTATGTATGTCGCCCCACATTACAACTATCGGGTCTACTTTAAGCTTATAAGTAGGCTATCTAACATTTTTCAAAACTGATATTACGAATGTTCAAGTGGAGTTGGAATTTGAAACTTGACACACATATGAAACTTGGTCAGAAGGTTCCACTGCGCATGTCCACGTGTCACTGTGATGACATCATCATGTCCTAATCAGCAATTTTTAGAAAGACAACTTCCCGTTGGAGTTGGGCTTTGAAACGTGGCGTACATATGAAACTCGGTCAGTGGGCCACACTGCGCATGTCCACGTGTCACTGTCATGACGTCTTCATGACGTAATGAGCTATTTTTAGAAAGACAACTGCCCGTTGGAGTTGGCTTTGGAACTTGGCACAAATATGAAACTTGGTCAGAGAGTTCCATTGCGCATGTCTACGTGCCACTGGGATGACGTCATCATGACGTAATCAGTAATTTTTAGAAAGACAACTTCCCGTTGGAGTTGGGCTTTGAAACTTGGCGTACATATGAAACTCGGTTAGTGGGTCACACTGCGCATGTCCACGTGTCACTGTCATGACGTCTTCATGACATAATGAGCTATTTTTAGAAAGACAACTGCCCCTTGGAGTTGGCTTTGGAACTTGGCACACATATGAAAGTTGGTCAGAGAGTTCCATTGCGCATGTCTACGTGCCACTGTGATGACGTCATCATGACATAATCAGCAATTTTTAGAAAGACAACTTCCCGTTTGAGTTGGGCTTTGAAACTTGGCGTACATATGAAACTTGGTCAGTGGGTCACACTGCGCATGTCCACGTGTCACTGTCATGTCGTCTTCATGACGTAATGAGCTATTTTAAGAAAGACAACTGCCCGTTGGAGTTGGGCTTTGGAACTTGGCACACATATGAAACTTGGTCAAAGAGTTCCATTGCCCATGTCCACCTGCAACTGTGATGACGTCATCATGACGTAATGAGCTATTTTTAGAAAAACAACTACCAGTGGGAAATGGCCATTGAAACTTGGCACACATATGAAACTTATTCAGGGGGTTCCACTGCACATGTCCACGTGTCACTTTGATGACGTCATCATGACGTAATGAGCTATTTTTAGAAAAACAACTTCTCGTTGGAGTTGGGCTTTGTAACTTGGCACACATAGGAAACTTGGTCAGTGGGTTCCACTGCGCATGTCCACCTGTCAGTGTGATGACGTCATCATGACGTAATCACCTTCTTTTTTTTAGAAAGACTACTTCCCGTTGGAATTGGGCTTTGAAACTTGGCATACATATGAAACTTGGTCAGAGGGTTCCATTGCGCATCTCCACTTGTCACTGTGATGACGTCATCATGACGTAATGAGCTATTTTTAGAAAGACAACTGTCCGTTGGAGTTTGGCTTTGAGAGTGAGCGAGGCAGCCAGCCAGCCAGGAAGTCTCTGATACATAGGCCAGTCTAGCATCAGGGTTTAAAAATGAACTGCTTATGTATCATTTATGTTGACAATTTTCATTTTTTATTTTTCATTATTTATTGATGTGTCGTACCTCATTAGTTTAATTTAAGAACAGTTATTGAAAGTAGTGGTTGGTAGTGCTCCACTGGTATGTATGAAGTGTGTCGGTGGCGCCTCAGACAAGTGCCTGATAAGTGGCATGTCTCAGGTAGTGTTTTGGTTCTTGCATGGAAAGATCCATTGTATTTTGATTTTGTCGTAAACTAAAAGAATTGTATTATTTGCTGGTTTGTGGATTGTATCCACTTGTATGTTTGATATGCTAGTACTGTAAATTTTTTAGTGTGGATTGAGTAACTTTGAGTATAAGTCTTCATTGAAAGATCTACATGACTTATCTAAGATTTGTTCTGAAAATACTCAACTAAAGCTAAATAAACGTTGTTTTTTTACATTGGAAGGTAGAGTTTGTCGGTCTAGCTGTATTCATTTTAAGTAAGCAAGGTTTATCATGTCATAGACCTGATGATTTTACGTTGGGTGTTTTTTTACACTATATTATCTATTACCTTAGCAATATTATCAGACACCTGTAGAACTTTGTAGATTTACTCCAAATCTCCTTAAGTCATCTAATTAAATCTTTAATTAAAGTAAAACATCATATTTTTTATACGTACCGTATGAAACAAAATGTTCGTCTAGAAATATAGCTCTACAAATTCGTTTCGTTCCTACGAATTTTTATTCAGGACGACTTGTGAAGAGATTTCCTAAATTTGTAGATTGGTACTGGCCTTTAATTAAAAGTTTGTATTGATTTTTGTTTTAGAACGGGTTTCGAATTTCTCTCCTTGCGATTTTGATTGGCAGCTGTGTTGCAATAACTTGCGATAAATTGAAAGTTATCAAAATTAATACTACTTGTGGAAATTCATGTAATTTATCAAAAGGTTGTTGTCCTGATTTGGATTCAGCATTAGATCTAAATGAACTTGATAATACATGTATATCTCTTAATTTCCAAATATATTATAATTTACAAAGAAAACACCTGATACAAAACGTGAATAATTTTATCATTGCAGGAATTGATAACAAAGCTGCTGTTCACTGCAACTTAACCAATTCTGAAATTCATAGTAAAGATGTAGGTATATCATTTTATGATTCGAAAAATATCAAAATAAATAATGTTATATTTAATAAATGTGGAGTAGAGCATAGACATGTATTAATAACATCAGACACATATTTTATAACAGCCGCTATCCATTTCCATTTAGTTAAGAATATAACATTGGTAAATGTGATTTCAACTTATAACTATGGTTATAATATATATCTAGTTGATTGCAGTCAAATTATAAGATTCACAAATGTTATTTTAAAAGAGAATATTGTTGTTCACAACAACCGTAATGATACAGATCTTAGTTCTGGTGGCGGTTTAGTCATAGCATATACAAATACTGATATTAGTTCAGGTAATACTTTCAATATAAATGATTGTAAATTTATGAATAACATAGGAAGCACTTCCGACTTAGGACCCAACCCATATGGAAAAGGCTCTGGTCTAGCTATTTTCTTTGCTGCGAATTCAAAGGATAATGTTATCGATGTGAGTAATGCAGAGATTTCTGGAAACCATGGAGTAGTAGGTGGTGGCGTTTATATTGATTTGAACAACGGGTCATTCAATAATTGCATTAGTTTCAATTATTGTAAATTTCGTTATAATAGTGCAAGTCAGAGCGGTGCTGCAGTGTTTATTGAAGAATCTAGTAATATGATGAAAACGTTTCCAATCCAAAATCTCATTTTGTTTACTAAATGTACTTTTAAGAGTAATAAAGCAAACTTATTTGGTGGTGGTTTATATTACCATCATAGTCTTGATTATGATTGTAAAGGTGAACCATTTTGTAAAGAACACAGTACAAGTTTTAGATTTGTAAATTCAACGTTATCAGATAACGAAGCTCGATTGGGATCAGCATTGAATGTTAAAGTTGTCACCCTGGAATTAATTGATATAATAATATCCAACAATTATTTCAGAAATAGCTCAGTAACATCTAGAGCTGCGGTATACATGTATAAAACGAATTTAAAAATTTCTGGTACATCATGCATTTCCTTCAATAAGAATACTGCATTTGTTCCTGATAATACTTTTATGCATGTCTTAGGAAACGTTACGTTCTTCTCTAATACAGGAGACAATGGTGGGGCAATTTTGATATATGGTAGATCATCTATCGTATTAAGAAATCAATCTTATCTCCTTTTTTCTGGAAATAGTGCAGCTAGTCATGGAGGTGCTATCAACGTTCAAGTACCAGGTCCAGCTGTTCAACCTTTGGAGTTTGTTTCTCTCAATCGATATCCATGTTTTTTTAACGTGGAAAATGGTAGCTCTGTTGAGTTTAAAAATAACAAAGCAGAAATTGGGGATGACATTGTAGCAAGTACATTACAAAACTGTCGAGAGAGTGACAAAATCAAATTGAAAGATGTTTTCACAGACGATTCAATGAAACAATTTTTATTTAACAGTAAAACACCACATAATATTGCCACTCAACCTATCAAGCTTAATATTAACAACTCTAACTGGCAAAGTCCACCTGGAATATCTACAAAGTATTTTCCGAAACTGATCGATGAAAGAGAATTAACTGTTGATGGTTCCCTCACCATTCTTATCTATCCTCCTAATAATGTACATATTAGGGGCAATTATAAGAAGTTTGTAATCCTTGCTGATGATCATGACAGTAATGGAAATAATGATAATTTTATTGAGTTTACATATATTGGTTCAATCGGGGAAAAGTTTCGATTAAATATGTTTTCAGCAGGTACCGGCGTTGTGCCCAAACTTATCAACAACCTTAAATTGGAAGAATGTCCTTTTGGTTATAATTCTGTAGAAAATGGTTCATGTCTATGTAAAACGGGTGGTAATCTAAACCAGGGAACTGCACAATGTTTAAATAATCAGATATACTTACTACGGGATTACTGGGTGTGGAATCCAAAGAAATCCAATAAATCTGATACAATAGAATGTCCTGAAAATTATTGTCGTCAATGTAATGAAGATGAGACTATTACAGGAGCAGAATGTTTATTCAAAGCTAATTTTCAATGTTTGCCTTCTAGAAGTCAGTCATCAATCTTATGCAGTGAGTGCGAGAACTCACTTTCCGTACATTTGAAAGCAGGTAAATGTAGTAACTGTAGAGGTAAAAATACATACATCTATGGGGAGATAGGCCATTTTGCATGTGCCATAGTTATGATCATATTTCTAATGATATTGAACTATGACAGCTATGCAAGTTATATAAACGCTATGATATATTCGTACCAAGTTTTAGATGTTATACTACCGTCTGACTTATACATTAAAAACGAGAAAGTAAATCTATTCTTATCGTTACCAGTTATCCTATTTGGAGGCTCCTACAATCACCCGTATTTGGATACTTGTTACTGGCATGGAATGAATGATTTAAGTAAGTATTGGCTATCATTTGCTACCCCTTTTACATGGATAGCTGCTTTCTTATTAGTTTATGTGGTGTATAAGAAACGCAAGAAAACAGATTGGAATTCTCATGTACTTTACCGAGTATTTAATACCGTCTACTTAATCTGCTGTTGCACGGTGTTTAAGTTTGCATTTTCTGTTATGAATTGGATCAATATTGATGGTGATGGTGTACATGTTTTTATTTACGCAAAGGAAAAGTATGGTAGCAGTTCCCATCTACCTTTATTATGCTTTGCTATTGCCTTTCTGTTAATCATTTTTATCATATCTTTCGCTATCGGATACTATGCAGTTACAAGCAAAGAATCACAAGATGATGTAGATGTATGCGGTTGTTACTATATAAGTGAATGGTTACAGCGTCCATTTGAGTCTGGATTTAAAACAAAAGTAATAGCTCAAGAAGACAAAAAAGGTCAATGGAATATGTCAATTTTTTCATTATTTTATATTGTTTGTAGTGCGATTATAATGGCTATGGGAATACTTATAAAACAACCTTGGAAACTTACATTAATAAATTTTGTTTTGATTGTGTTTTTTTTAATCTTTACCATCTCTTCACCATTTAAAGAAAGGTATATGAATCATTATAATACCTTTATGCAAGCTAATGTTATATTGGTAATAGCTTGTATTGATGCTCATGCATATCCTGATTTTCCCGGTATTGTAATACTTATTGATGTATTGCTAATGGTACCAATATTCATATTGATATTAAGATTTATTTATTATCTTTATATGAGATGCTTTCCAAATGGACCAAATTTTTCAAGAATTATGGAACCAAAATCTGGTAAGTACAGCATTTGTAAAACTCATCTTTTTGTCATTCGAATAATGTAGCCTACATTTTTTTAATTCATATAAATGAAACGAATTTATAAAGGAAATCTATATTACACACCTCATCTGTAATGAATATAGAAAAATGTACGGTGTCCATGATATAATTCTTCTATAATTTATGCATTCCTCTTCTGTAATTAAAATGTCCAAATTCCTGGGTCAAGTTGTTCGAAACTGGATTAAATATGGACTAGCTTATTCTGGCATTAAATCTTACTTTAACCAATCAGAATTGATTTCTAATCTATTCTGATTGGTTAACCCTATTAGACCTGGGCTTTTTTGGCCTTTGTATGGATTTGGGGGGGGGGGGAGATCAATTTAGCCCACGGTTAGATTATTCTGTATATCTTTAGAACCATTCACTCTTATGGACCCAATTTTGGTACAGACGATCATTGACCTCTCTGCAATATATACCGACTTTAATGCCGTCATGATGACGTCATTATATCTTGTTATGACGTCATCATTGAGTCATGTTGACTCAAATATCTATATTTATGTATCTATTTATAGATCAAATATTGTTGGTATAGATTAAGTTTTTTTGAAATTTCTATAAATAATCTATATCCAAAAGCAATAATATGCCCAAATATGGTCATTTTCAAAATATTACTAATGTTAGGAGAATTTGTTAATTGATAAAACATGAGAGCAAATTTCACTGAAATTTTTGAATAAATTTGAGGATATTCTCGTTTGCAATAAACATATAATTTCATGTTTTTGTGTATTTTATGTCTCTGAATAGTAATATGTGTCTCTATATATCTCTAAATAATGCAATTTTGCACATATCAGTCCTCAATAACTCTGGTTTGTAAAATCATATATCTGGTCTGTAAATTAGCATTTCTGGTCTGTAAATTACCCCATAATGACTGGGAACCGAATTAGTGTCAACAGGGATTTCTAATCCCTGGAGTCAATAAAGGCTCAATAGTCTGAATTATCAACTATATTAATTAAATGGCAAGAAAGATAATAAAAAGTCAATTTTTAAAATTCTTACACCCTGGTCACAAGATGCTGCCACCTGGGAAAATAGGGCGTGACGCAATTTTCCAAAAACTAAGTAAATTTTAGGAAAAGTCACAAAATTTCAGCTAATTTGCACAAAGATAACAAGTTATTAGAAATCGATATCGCCGTGGGCCAATTTGACCTCCCCCCCCCCCTCCATGTGGAATAGGGTTAAAGAAAGATTTAATACCAGTTTAAGCTAATCCATGTTTAATCCAGTTTCGAACAACTGGGCCCTGGTGTCCACAGAATAAAGAGTAACATGTCCTAATAATTCTCTATCAATTGCTGAAGTATTTCTTTAAAGTATGTATGACCATCAGCTGGCGCAGTTTAAAGCATCACAAAGAAGTTTTAATTTTGTAATATCTTGATGCCTTGAGAGATTAATCATCATGCATAACACAATTGAAAATTAAAGTCTCTATTTTATGGCTGTGACTAAGGGCCCGCTTACATGGAGTTTCACTTCGCCCGAAGTGAAATTTCCACAACTTCGGTCTCTGGTCGAACTCTTGTAAGCGTTTACTTGTTGAGGGCGAGCTGAAACTCACTTCGGATCGAATTTCACTGCGGTCAAAATGACCGAAGTGAAATCTCACTTCAGGGGTGAGTGTCTCATGTAAACACTTTTAACCGAAGTGAAACTGCTGCGCATGTCACTGCGCATGCAATCTAACTATAAACAAACATATGTAGCGTGTTCCTTGCACGAACATTTTAAACAAAACAACCACAAATCCGTGAACGCGATTGGTTTTTTCGAAACTGACGTCAAATGAAACCAATGCATTGCAAAAAAATTCAAACTTTGGTTGAATTACTTAAAAAACTGTGAAAGGAACGCGCTAATGATCTCAGAAGTCGACCAGCCCCGAAGTGAAATGGATGTCCACTTCGCCTGAGGTGAAGTGTCATGTAAACAGCAGACCGAAGTGAAATAACAATTTCACTTTAGGCGACTTTCTCTATAAATTCAGATGTGTTCGTCCCTTCCATAGTTCCATCAGCTGGGAAAACTAGATGTGTTCGTCATTCTCCTAGGAAAATGGTCTGTTCGTCAAATAAAGGTGTTCGTCAATATCCTAGAAAAATATGATCTGTTCGTCAAAAAAAATTGATCTCTTAGGAAATATATCAATGTTCGACAAAAAATAATTAATGTTCCTGTCAATTTGGTCTGTTCTGCAGAAAATGCAGAGCACATATGAGTGTAAAGAAAAACACCGCTCCTGGCAATTAAGAACACATATTTTGACGGACGCATCTAGTCTGCTGCTTCTTTATTCTGAATCCGACTCTGACCATAACATTCGGTAGCATAAGTTATTTATCATAATTCGTATCATTTAGAAATGTCTAAGTGTACATAGTTCCATCTCAGATGAAGTGTAATTAAGAATACAAAGTGCCTAGAAAGACACTTCATCTGAATGAAAAAAACATCAATTGCTGAAGGATTTTTAAAATATACATATGATAGTGGAGACTAAGGAACCGTCTCAAAAATTCGCTTAAATTCGCTTCACAATTCGCTTTATTCCTAATAATTTTCACCTCAGATGAAATGTTATTGTAACACTTAAGTGTTACAATAACACTTCATGTAAGGTGAAAATGAAACGAAATGTGAAGCGAATTGTGGAGACTAATGCTAATTGAATTTTTATTACAGTCGAATCCCGATAAGTAAAACATTCACTAAAACTGGAACCTTTTTCACCGGGTTTAACTTATTGGGATTCAACTGGATTAACAAGTAGTCGTTAGCCTTTAAAAGGCTAACAATCAGTTGTTACAATATTACGAATTAATGGCTTTCGTGTTCAATTTTATTGCTTTGACTATGTTAAAGTGTGTTCTGGATACTCCTACGTATGACCATTTTGTTAGGGTTCGTCTCCAGAATTCGCTTTAATTCGCCTCACAAATCTCTTCATTTTCACCTCAGATAAAGTGTTATTGTACATACAAAGTATGCACAATAACACTTCATCTGAGATGAAAATTGACAG
>JAUCNQ010126214.1:0-10211 GCA_032352715.1 Bougainvillia muscus | reverse complement strand
TTCATCTAAGATGAAAATGAAGCGAATTGCTAAGCGAATTTGAAGCGAGTTTGAAGCGAATTTTTGAGACGGTCCCTTATTACAACAACCTTCCGCTGACGTAGTAGTATACTAGATAATAGCGCTTTTATGTGATTTTTTCTCTCTGAATTAGCTGAAAAAGACCCGGTCTGTAAAATTTCAGTCAGTAATTTGTACGATTGTAAACCTCTTATAACTCAAGAACTAAAGAAATTCAAACTATAGTTTGCATATGTTCTCTGCTCAGAATTGAAAGCTCTTTCTGTTAATATAAAAATAATTGAAATATTAAGGTAAAATATTTTAACTGGCCTGCAAAGTGATGACGTCATCTTTTAGGGGTTTTAGGACCCAATTTTTTTGGCACCATAATTTTTCAAAAACTTTTCTCTCATGGGAACAACATGCAATAAAAGGTTTGCTGTTAACAAATGTGTACACACGGGATGACATAGTGGCCTGTACTATATGTGTGATTTCCAACTGACGTTTTCATCAAGAATAACTCCTAAGAAACATGTTGTTGTCGCACGCTGAATTTCAAAGTTATCTATATTTAGTGACGGTAACTTTAAATGCAGGTTATCAGATTGTTTCGAAGAATGAAATAGGGTAAAGACAGTCTTAGATTGATTTAGCGATAGTTTATTTGCTCTAAACTAGTTAATTAAATGCTTTAATTCATTATTCATAGTGCTAAAAAGAGTTCGTATATCCTTTCCACTAGTGAAAATGTTTGTTTCATCAGCAAAATAATAATGTTAAGCTTATTTGATACGGTGTATAAATAATTTACATAAATTAGAAAAAGTAAGGGTCCCAGAATACCACCTTGGGGAACTCCGCAGTTTATACTTTCGTACTCTGTTTTGTCCTTCACTTCAAACGTACAAAATGAATTGCTTCCTATTGTTTAAATAGTCAGATATAAGATTAAAAATATTTTCATCAATTTTATAGTGTTTAAGTTTACATACCATGTTGATTAGTGATTGTGTGTGCATATTTGGGTGAATGAAGACGAATCACGTAGACAACTCTATGTTTATTTTTGATGTTTCAGTCGTCCACTGCGACTATCATCAGAATGAAAATATTTTACATGATACAACGTATCTTATAAAAAACGGAAACACCATAATTTAAAAATCGTACGATTTTATTGACCAATCAGAATGAATTTAAAACACATCATTGATTGTTCAATGTTTGTCGAATAAATACAATGGCTGACAAGTAACTTGTTTATTAGTTAATGCTAGAAGAATATTATGATCTACAGTATCAAAGGCTTTAGATAAGTCAATGAATACCCCTAAAGTGAAACTGCCCTTTTCGAAGGAAGCAAGCAGCTCATTTACCAGTTGGCGAATGGCATGGTCTGTTGAGAGACCTTAGCATATACCAAACTGTTTTTCAAACAAGATCTTGTTAAGAACCAGATGCTGGTAAATTCTGTTATAAATTATTCTTTCTAATACTTTTAAAAATGCTGGTAATATAGATAATGGTCTCTAATTACCCATTTCATCAGTAGAACCTTTTTGAACGTCGGGAGAATTTTTGCAATTTTTAGGTTATCCGGAAATCTCTCTTCGATTAAAGATTGACTAAAAATACGTTTAAGTGGTGAAAAAATGTGGTCCTTAACTAAAATAAGATTAGACGGGATCCCGTCTGTTTTAAAATTACGTTCTGGTAAAAATTTAGAGAAACTTACTGATGTTTGTTTTATTTTAGACGCTAAATTTTTTCCTATAAAAGAAAAATACTTGTTCATATTTGTAGCAATAACTTTTTCCTCGTCAACCTTCAGTTGGTTGATGAGTAATGTCTTTGGCAAATGACTTCGTTTAATTCTTGATTTACCATTGATCTCTTTCATTACATCTCATTTAGCTCTCATATTATTTTTATGTTTATTGATTAGGTTCGAGTAGTAATTTTTCTAAGATTTAAATTTAATGCTCTTAAATAATTTGTGGTATGCTTTATAATTCTTTTCGTTTAGAAGACATCTATTTTTTAAGAATTAATTATATAATTTTTGTTTCTGCCTTGATGACGTCAACAATCCCTGTGTCATCCAAGGGCTGTACAGGGTTTTCTCTTTTACACTTTTAGTAACTATAGGACATGTCATAAGCTTTCACAAAGAGGTTTTTGAAATTTTTGTAGGCCTTATGGGGATCATGCTCATTTTCAACCGAGCTCCAGTGGGTGTTCTGCAGTCGTGTAGCTAGATTGGCTACATTTTGCCGTGAGCAATTTTGACTAGTAATCTTATGTTTAGCATTTACTGTTCCAATTTTCTTACGAGAGTTTGTGATAAAAATAGGAAAGTGGCCAGAAATATCTGTGGTGATAATGCCACACCGTAAACATTGATCAACATAATTGTTCGTAAAAATATGGTCACTGATAGTTGCAGAGGTGCGTGTGACCCGGGTTGGTCTGCTAATCAATGGAATCATAGAATTGTTAGTCAAGAAATCAAAAATATCTTTAATATTATCATCATTATGGTAGTTTAAGCTATTTATATTAAGATCGCCTATTAAATATAGTTTTTTATTTTCGTTATCTATTTTAGTGTGGTATTGCTTAAGATAATCTTCAAAAGCTTGGAGATTTGCTGACGGTGGACGTGATCTTTCTTTTTCACTGCACAATGTGTAACGTTAGTTCAGTAATTAAAAATTAACGACTTTAGATCGTTTATGCACAAAGCCAATGATTTTGCCTCTTAATTTCACTCTCAATTTGCCTAATTTTATAATCTTTTGATATTATATTTTAACATTTAACAAACAGGACCCATTGAGAGAACAAAACTTGTATATATTTTGTGTATTCCATACATTTTGGAATTGGTTATCCTATATTCGATATAAAATAAAAAAATTAAATATGCACAATGCCTACTTCTTAACTCAGTTAAGGTTGAGTTAGGTGTTAATAAAGAGTATAATTAGTAACCACCTCATTTTCTTCTTTTCGGTCAAAATCATAACTGACTTTATAATGGAATAATACTTAAGAAGTTATTCTCTCATTGGAAATAATTTCTTGTGTTTCACTCATCAGTAATTAACTAAAACTTGTTACTCTTCATTCACATCGAGGTTGTTTTGGTGCATATGCTGTTTTCCTTAACCCTCTAGAATAGTTTCAAAATTGATATTCAGGGCGCGAGTTTTCAAAGCAACCTTTATCCAGAATCTAATGGTGGAGCAAGTCTAAGTCAGAGCAACGTGTATTGTACAGTTTAAAGTTTTAATTCCAATGGCTTAATGTATAGTATTGTTTCAGTAAAGGCCATCACCATATATAAAGCAATTAAGAAATAATGACTTTGAGTATCCATTTTACCGCTAAGTGGCTAAGGTGGGTATTAAACAGTAACTGAGAAAAAATTAAATCAAAATAATTAAAAAAACTAATCGAAAAAACTAATCGAATTTTCTTTTTAAAAATGTGACCTGTAAAATAACAGAAAGAAAATTAACCCTTTGGGTCCAGGGTTTCAAGTATTGGGTAGTTCCCGATTTTTAGTTAGGTAGTAATTTATTCGATTAAGAGCCGCCCTCGAATAAGCGCCGCACTTAGAATGCAAATTTAAAAATAGGCACCGCCCTTGAATAAGCGCCACATTTATACTACATAATGCAGAGTTTATTTTTGAATTTTTATCCTTAATTCGAGCCTTATATATAAAGACTTTGAGAAAACTTCTCGAACAAAAATTGTTCAAACTCATTAATTTTTAATTGCTTTTGTATGACAAAACATTTTAATTCTTAATAGCTTTTGTATGATAATGGGTCTTTAAAGACCCATTCTTTAAAGACCCATTATCATACAAAAGCTATTAAGAATTAAAATGTTTTGTTCTTCATCGTGCGGTTATGACTAGGGCTGGATCTGCCACTGATATATCTTATATGTATTAACATTTTCAGGCATTAAACGCAACTGTTTCCCAAAGCTGCATTATTTTACACATTAGAATGCGTGAAAGTGAAGGAAGTGTGAAGTAAAGTAAACATGCACGCATAAAAAAAAAACATTTTATGTTAAGGATTTTATCAAGCAACCTGACTCCAGATTTCACCAGGTTAGTTGATAAAATCGTTAAAGCAACAACAAAAAACATAAGTAAATGTCAATTTACAGTTTAGAGAATTTGTTGCGGACAGGAACAGTTTTCTGTATTGTGTATTGATAAAGTGTTGTCACGTGTTATTACGGGTAATAACAAATTTGTTGTTCGATGGAAGGAAAGAAAAAGAAATTGAAAACATTTCAACTTTTTCTGGTTTTCCAAGCGGACAAACAAATCAAATTCGATGGGGTTTTTTTTAAATCAAAGGATGTTTTTTAATTCTATTGTAGAAACACGTGAACACAAACAAAAGGTTTGTTATGAATCTTTATTGACTATAAATTACAATTCGAAATTTTCTTCAACAATTATTTTTTTCCTTGTCTGTTCCGTAACAAATTTTCTGAACTGTTAATTGACCTTAAGAAGTTTTTCATTGAATTCAATCTTTAATATAATATCTTTTTAAATAATTGATCAATAAACAAAATTGAATTTTAGAATTGCTCATCTCAACTGAATATTTTAAATAATAAATTGTTTGAAATGTGTAGCAAATTTGTGAAATAACGATGTTACAAAACTAACTATTAAAGTCTTAAGGTTTACTCTAGATTTCTTATTGTTTGTTTTTTGCAGAATACTTAAATGTAACATTGTTTTATATTATTTGTGACATCGTTTTATATTAGTGCTATATTGTAATAGCTTTCTTTATGAAGATGAGTCTCTCAGACCATCATCATACAGAAGGCTATTAACAATTAAAACGTTTAACTCTTCCTCGTGTTGCTCTGACTAGGGCTGGATCCGCAACTGGTTTTACTACAGGAGTCATCGAGTAGCAGAAATCAAATAATGATTTGTTATCAATTACATTAGTTGTTTTCATCCACATGGGTAGTTTTGGTTGATTGTTTTTGTTGTGTTTGGACTGTGTATAATTTCTTATACTATGCCCGATAAGGTATATTCTCTGTACTCTTCTATTTTGGTTTCGTCAGAAAGATTTTTTTGTAGAGTATTCTTTAAATCATTCGTACAGAGTCTGTATGTACATCGTATGTACAAACACTGTAATCCTGAGACTAAATCAGGTTTAAGAATGCAACAATACAATGACGATAAAAATAATAAGAATAGTTCTATCTTTTAGCATGAATATTTTATTAGAAAAATGACTGATCTACAGCCACCGCCATCTTCATATGCAAGGTATGCAGTGATCTGATTAGGTGAATCAAGGAAAAAAATCTATCCAACACAGGACCAAAATTGACGTCCTAAAGTCGTCCCTACAACGTTGGGACGTCTTGATGACGTCAATTTTGATATAGTGTTTGCTGGACACTTATTTATACTCATTTATACTCATTTATACTCATTTATACTCATTTATACTCATTTATACTCATTTGTACTCATTTATACTCATTTACACTCATTTATACTCATTTATACTCATTTATACTCATTGATACTCATTTATGCCGCTGGGATAGCAAATCATTTAATTGATTTTTGCTCTTTCTGTTGTAGAAATCAACCAATGATTCATACTCAATTACATTAGTTGTTTTATCCTAATTACCATGTTTTGGTTGATTGTTTTGGTGGTGTTTCTTTCTTTCTTGTACTTCATATAGTTTCTCATACTATGTCCGATAACGATAGCTCTCGTGGTATCGTCAGAAGATTTATTTTGAAGGGTATTCGTTTTTACCTCAGCCGTCCTTTGTATGTTCAAAGGCTATCCTCCTGAGATAGAAATTTAAGAATAATACAATATAATGACGATGAACATATTAGAAATAATTCTATTTTTTAGCATAAAACAGCCACCACCCCCTTCATATGAAAGTTCCTTGTTCTTGCCCAATCACGAGCCAACACCAATCACAAATCAACCAGGGTTAAATCCATATGCTGATAGTCCATCAAGACTGCCGTCTAATTTAGAAAAGCTATACACAAGAATTGGAAATCGCTTAATATTTGATTTTGAGAAACACAGTTGTTGGCCAGGGGGATTTAGTGGGATTGATCCTTGCGTCAAAGATCAACTACCTCCAGAATTAGCAGAGAAAGGTATTACTCATGACCAATGGTATCAATGGATAGTCGACCTTGAGAAAGTGCAACAAAAATCACCATCCATTTGCTGTTCTTTGACAACATTTTGTTTTCCTGGGCTGATCGTACAGTGTATTCTATGCTCACTGTGTTGTCCACTTTCAAGTAAGTATTCTTTAAAAGATTATCTCTTGGCAATGATGCATAATTATCTGTTGAGTAGTAGAAGTTATCTAGATATACGAATAGAGGTGGGTTTGCAATATATATAGCAGTAACATCAACGCCAAATTTCTATTTGCTCAAAACAGATTAGGAAATTACTACGAAATGAAAAAAGAACTATAATTTCATCATCATCGTTCGATTGCAGTCAAAATCATGAAGCTTTCCACCTCTCGCCAGCAGTTGTGGTCTTCCATGGCATTACCCAGATCCTAATCGTTAATTCCAGTGTCTCTACTGATGACATCATAGAATGATAGCTTCTGACTTCTACGTCCAATGGGTTGGAGTCGCCAGAGAATGATTGATGAGATAATTTCATTCTCTGCTCGATGACTAGCTTTAACCATGGAAGATAAAGGACAGAGATTTCCATGAATCAGTTTCCTGGTTGGGTGATTTTTCCGGAGTGTTTCAGAGCCATACAGGATGATTGTCACGACTGTTGCTCTAAAGACTCAGAAACCCAATTTTGGTGCATGCCATTTGAGGCAGCCTAACATCTTTCCTGACGTTAAAATCCTTATCTGAGGAACAGACGGAATAGCCTAAATATTATTCTACTTGTTTAAGGACTCTGCTATTTAAGGATTTAATTTCTGACATTGGACCAATGTTTTTACAGTAAATTATATATGCAGTTTTTAATTCATTTACGTAGAAACCAACGCAGTTTGTGGCTGTCTCAAGTGAGTGGTAAAGAGCTTGAGCGTTCTCCGAACAGTTACTAACTAGGGCTATGTCGTCTTATAAATCAGTGTCAGTAAGATATATTGCAGGATTGCGAGAGAGCTCCTACTTGCCTTTAGCTGAAATCCTTTTACCTCTAATTTATTCTACTGACATTCTAAGAACATAGACAAGGAATAGAGTATGATGCAGTATACCTGCTTTAATAAGGAAGGATGGAGTTTCTCTGTCCAGAATTAGTACTGCAGCTGTTGCGTTTGGGTATAAGACTCTGATTGATTCAATGATTGCACCAGGAATGCCATAGAGTTTCAGTATTTCAAACAATTTTATAAGATTAATGGAATCAAATGCCTTACCGAAATTAACAAAGACAAAAGCCGAATAAATAATATTCTATTTTGTTTCCTCAATTAGTCTGCGTAGAGACAGAATTTGACTTATTGTAGATCTTACAGATCTGAAGCCATTTTGTTTTATTCGAAGAAGACGGTAAGCAAACGGGAAAATGCGATTAAGGACTAATTTATTAAATAGCTTAGCTGCGATTGGAAGCATTGATATCCCTCTATAGTTAGTCGCAAGACGAAGATGCCCCAAATTTGCAGCTAGGATATAATTTGGGATTGGTATCATATAGAAGCACATATTTTATCAATATAGGAGGGGTTTCATAGTTTTTGTAACAATGACTGGAAGATAGGGTCTTTCCAAACTATGAGAGGAATATTGTGAGGTCAAATGCCATAGTATTTTTCAGTTTGTTAATAGCTGTGTTAAGCTCGGATTGTGTGAACTCTGAAGTGCTTATGTCTAAGGTTTCGGAGATGGTGACAAGGTAAGGTGGAATTTTCTGGAATTTTTGGTTCTTTACCAAGTAAGTTTTTAAAAAGATCAGGATTGCTGGTTTTCTGCTTTTTGCCAGATACCTCTTTAATTGTCTTCCATGCAGCATGGTGTTCCTTTGGTATATGAAGATGAGTAATATTATCGATTCCGCCAGCGATATAGTCAGCTTCTGTTGTCAAATAGGCATCATCAAGATGTTTTTGGCAGGGATAAGTTTAACAGTTTAAGTGATGCTGGAACTTGGTGGTGCTCCAAAGATGCATTCTTGAGTTTCTCTCTAGCTGTGATTACATTAGAATAATTTTCCAGGTCATATCTTTTTCTTTTTGTTTCTATATCAAGGGCTACTTCTTCAGTGGCTTTAGTAACACTGCACAAAATCCAGTTGTATCCGGACCTTTATACAGTCCGTGTACTCCTGTAATCAGTCCGTATACGTCGGTATTAAGACAGAATGCTAGCAATGCTAGAAAAAAAGTCCGGATACAGCTGGATTTCGTGCAGTGTAATGTTGTTGTACACTGAAAGTTCTCATTTCTTATTTTGAAAAAAACAACTAATTTCAGGAATAAATTTACAGGTCAGAATAGCAAGATTATTTTTCTTACTTAGAACATTTTTCTTAAAATTTAAGAAACAGTTATCTTTACGCAAGAAAATAAGTTATAACAATGTGTTTCTTCAGGTGAGTCAAAAATATGTGATTGTAATATTTACTTCCATTAAAGCATTCCTTAAAATAATCTCTAGCTATACAACAACAACATATACATCCTTTTTCCGAGAAAAAACAAAATTCTCTATCCATACTCATGATAAAATAAAGCAAAAATAAACCAAACAGCATATCAAATCAACAAAGAAATACACAAACGAGAAACATCATCTCTATCAATGCCGATGTTCAAGGATAAAAAAAAGCAAAAACAAAAATAAACGAACTCAATAAAATAATATACAAACCACAAAATTCTTTATTTTAATTTATCATTTCACATATCTGATAGGAAGCGAACTCACTACACTGTAATGTTCTGCGAGGCCAAAGTCTTCCGGCATTAACGCAGAGAATGGTTAAGTTTGAAATTAGAAGTAGTGAGGATCGAACTCACACCAACTTCTCCCTACTGGCTGTAGAGCAAAGGACTAACCAACTGCCGTATATCGGCAGAAGGTTAAAGAAGTGACAGTCGATTTGTCGACATGGTGACATCTTTATTTCAGTTTATCATTTCACATGTCTGATAGGAAGCGAACTCGCTCCATTGTATTGTGTTCTTCATCTCCGGAAAAAAGCAAAAGCAAAACCATCTCCAAGTACACTAAGGACTCGTTTACATGGAAAGTCGTTGCGGGCGAAATGAACTGTCATGGCTTCTGGGATTGGTTAAATTTTTCCGACGGAAAAATTTAACCAATCACAGAAGCCATGACAGTTCATTTCGCCTATAGAACTTCTTCATGTAAACTAGTTCTAACTCGTATTATTTCTCGTTCTAACTCGTATTATTTCTTTTTTTAACGAGATTTTTAACCCCAAATTCTCTACTCTATCTTTAGATGCTAGCGATAAAATTAAGCATAATCAAACAGCATCACTCACATATGAACTGTATTTTTTTTCTCCGTTTCTAACGAGCGCAAAAACAAAAAAGCAAGAACGAATAATACATTATCTGTCCGCCATGTTTTCTCTTCTTTCAATCGCTCACATCTCACTTGGCATGGCATGTAGCTAGTAAAACTTAAACGAACAATTCCATTATGTCAAGGGTTGAGTCAATGACTAAGAAGAAAAATTAAATTAGCCAATTAAGTAACGAGAGGTACTATGTTTAGTTATGAAGGTGTATTAAGTGTAAAATTTATTATTCTATTATGCACATGTTTAAGCTGTCAATATCATTATCTGTGTCTTTGCTATTTTGCATACACCATTATACTTTAGGCAGATATTATATTTTTATCAGGTAATATGTATTTTGCCTTATTTCTCAAAGACACTGGTGCTTATGTGATGAACCATGAAAAAAATACTTTTTTTGCAGTTGTCTTCCTCATTTGATAAACGCCCTCATTTTTTTCAAAATGAATATTTCGTCGAATATTTCATTCGAAAGTCAAATAGATGTCATAGTGACATTAATGCGAACTTTCCTCTTCATCTCATTTCCATAGGCGGACTCAGAACATGCTTTTACTTAGTCAAAGCAATAGAATGGAGATTGAAAGCATGCTCAAACTCATT
>JAUCNQ010126203.1:0-10211 GCA_032352715.1 Bougainvillia muscus | reverse complement strand
AAAGTGAGGTGGTTTCAAACAATAGCCAGTAATTTCTTAACCACTGATGATATAAGAATGAAATTTTCTGAGATAACACATCGAAAGCATCACTGTAACCGAAGTTACAGTCGGTCAAACATGCCGCGGGCACTTTGTGCCTCCCCGGACTTAATAGGGTTAACTCTTTGATTACTTTTTGCCTGGATATTTTCCTCCATGCACGATACTGCTCAATCGGTTAATATGGTAATTGTAAGATTCAAAGTGAGGTATGTGTGAGGTATGTGTGATCATGCAGTGTCGCAAGCTAAAGTGATAGCGAATCATTGTTTGATTTCTGCTACTTATGTAAAATAAATCTCACACTGATTTGTAATCACTTACATTTTTGGCACTGAATGAGTTGAAATGGTGGAAATAAAAGATTTTTTTATTGTGTGTTCTTTTCTTATCGACAATGAGTTAAAAATAACAAAAAGTGAATGCATCTCCAAAACACTCAACGAGATGTAAGAAGCTGCTCAGAGACTTTGAGTTGGAAAAAAGTTTGAATTGGAAAAGTTAGTTCACATCGTCAATTAACCTTAAACTTAAACACAGGATTTTCGAATTGATAGTTTTTAGCAGGTATGTATTATGATGTTTTAACTCGAACTTTAAAGTTTAGGTTTTCAAACTTCTCTGAATGTTAGGTTAACGATTTTGTTTACCGATTATGAAAAATCAAGTTTTCAAAAATCAGGTTAAAGGAATCCCGAAGCAAACATCCTTTGGCAGTCGGCAAATACAAATTTTTAATAGTTATTCGTTTCTTTTACTTTATAAAAGTTAGGACATGATTTAACCCTTTAATGCCTGAAGGTAAGCTAAATGCTTCAGGATTGGTTTGTGTGTATAACCATTAAATAGACTAGACATTAAAGGGTTAATATAGGGTTCGTCTAAAAAATTCGCTTTAATTCACTTCATTCCTGTTAATTTTCATCTCAGATGAAGTGTTATTGTGCATACTTTGTATGCACAATAACACTTCATATGAGGTGAAAATGAAGCGATTTGTGAAGCGATTTAAAGCGAATTTTTGAGACGAAACCTAAGAGTACAACATCATTTATTTTATTCATTACGAAAACTCAATAAAACTTGCAAATATCAAAACCATGTGTTACATTTGTATCGCCACTGTGGCAGACTCAGAACATGTTTACCTTTAATGAAATTGAGATCCAAAGCATGCTCAAGTCATTAATTTTTATAGTTTTCTGTACCATAATGGGTCTCTTCAGAACCATATTCATACAGAAAACTATAAAGAAATTATTTTTTTTAGTACTTCATTGTGTTCCTCTGACTAGGGCTGGATCAGCCACTGGTGTCAGGTAGGACATTTCGCATGTGGTGATTCTGTGAATGTGAATTCTTTAGCTATGAAGGAGAGTATTTTCTATTATTTTGGCTGGCCAAAAATAATCACAATCCTAACTAATTGTTTTGTAAAGTAGTTCTACAATCCCGAACAAAAACGATGAGAAAACATAAAACCGATGGTTTTTTTCTTGTTTATTTTAAGCCAAGATTGTAGTTTAAAAACAACTAACGGAATATTAGTAATGTCCAAAAAACCTTTTCCAAGACCATATTGACATTTCATTAACGCTTAGCTACACCATGCATTACCAAGGTGTCGGAAGCTTGATTTCCATAGCAACAATAAAAGAATATGTAAATTCAATAAAATAGGCAAAACATGTAATCACAAACTCGTTAAATAGATTAGCAGGATGGAGGTCTATAACAAAGCCACTTATTCTTCTCACAACGGCTAAAAAAGAAATTAAGAAACCAACATATAATCTCAAAAAATTCAGATTTCAAAATTAAGTTATCTTACAAACGTCAAAATATGTCCCCTATACTGTAGAACTGTAGAAAGTTCAATTGGATAGTCAATTTATCATACAACATGCAGAATTCTTTATAAAACTCCAGATTTTAGCAGATTGTTAAAAAAAATCGTTTATCACTTTAACCATGTTATTGAATAACTAACATCATTTCTATAGTTTTACTCCAGATTTCTGCTGATTATATGATATGCCGCTGTGACCGCAGTGATTACCAATCATTGTTTGATTTCTGCTACTTCTGTAGTAGAAATTAAACAATGATTGGTAAACACTTACATCTCAGACACTGAATGAGTTAAGGATAATTATTTTCTATCGAGCAAAACAAATCTTACCATGTTCCACAAGTATCAATGGTACCAGTCAATCCACTTGGATAGCAACCTATACATAAAAAGCAATAATAAGTAAAATTCTAGACAGTTTCAAAAAGGACATCCCAAAGACGTCCCTACGGCGTTGTCCTGTGCTTGCTGGGTATGGTTTCAAGAAGTAACATACCACTGTGATAACAATAAAGTTAACCCTTGACCCTTTAACAATCCTGAAACATTTTGCTTAATGGTTGATAAAGCGTGTGTGACCATTTTGTTATAATCAGGCGTTAAAGGTTTAAACGAACCGTCATAATTACTAAATGATCACACTTACTGAAACAATGCAGTAGCTATGTTCAAGTAGTTATGATCATATTTGGACAAAATGCAGTAAGTGAAACCTAGTTATCCCTTAAACTTTTGTTTCCTTCCTTTTCATTTCAAAAGAAGGGTGCATCGTCCTTGTTGGCCCTTATTATATATTTATTAACTCTATTTTTATGTCAAAAAATGTCAAAATTGTCAAACTTCGAACACCAACAAGCAACTGGCATGGTTGGAAGAATCTTCCAGAGTCAACCAAAGCTCAGAAAAACACGAGAAGAGATTATTAATATCATTTTCGAGCCAGAAAAAGAGGAATAATGTTTGGTTCCCTCAAATGTAGCTCGAAAAAGCATAAAAAACGAAGTAATTGTAATTAAAGATTAAAAACCTTGCTTTTCTTTATTTTTCTAATAGGGGCGGATAATTAGGGTCGGCATAATAAGGGCCGACAAGGTATTCACAAAGGCACTTCTTTTAAAGAGAATATATTGCTGACGTTCGTGGTTTACAACATGTTTTAGGAACCGTCCACAAAATTCGATTTGAAATTCGCAACCTCGTCCCCAGGGCTTTTCGCTGTTTTATCAGGAGAGAAAGCGGAAATAGCCCTGGTTAAAAAAAGCGAAAAGCCCTGGGGACGAGGTTGGGAAATTCGTATCAATTTTCATACAGAAGGAGTAATTTTGTGCATACTTAGTATGCACAAAAATACTTCTTCTGTGATGAAAATGGTTCGTATTACGATACGAATTTTGTGGACAGTCCCTTACTTTCTTTTTGAACCAATTGAAATCACACTTCTGTTCGGGACCAGTTATTCAAACAAGAATCAAACTGGATCTACAGTCGTGCCCAAAAGTTATGACAATCTGTGGTTTAGCTGGGTTCTTAAAGAATTTCCGTGACACTTTTGACATTATGACCAATGGAAACGAGGCAACCAAAGAATTCGAAACTTTGTCCGTCGCTGTGATAAAGACTATTCAGATCCGCCTAAAACTGGTTTCAAATCGAGTTTTCAACAACGAGACGCGGCCACACTTCGTTACAGAAACAACGAATGTTCTCTCAACTCAGTCTTAATTCTACAATGATCATGCAAGCTGATTCGCAAGCTGTTGACATCAACAGGGAATGAAGATCCTGTAAGGGTATCTATAATAAAATTTGTAAGATACATACTGAGTTCAATATGAGAATTTGGTGTTGGGATACAGACACAACTTTCACAGCCATTCGCATCTGTAAATTGAATCACTCCATATGCACATCTGATTAATTGACAAATAGAAGGTTTGGGACACACTAAAACAAATAAAATAACACATTTGCTCAGGAGCGAATTAACGCTTTCACCAAGTAACAGCAATAAAGTAGAGAATTAAAGTCATTAATTTTAAATTGTTTAATGTATGCTGATGGTCCTTTTAAGAGTCATCATTATAAATAAAGCTCTTAAGAATTAAAACTTCTAGATTTACATCGTGATGGACTAGTTTTGGATCTGCCACTATGGACACGTTTACATGGAAAATCGTTGCTGGCAAAATGAACTGTCATGGCTTCTGTGATTAGTTAAATTTTTCCGCATGACAGTTCATTTCGCCTATCGAAAGTCTTCTTTATGTAAAAGTGTCCTATGTCACTGTTCATGTATAAGCGTTATCAAAACTGGTAGTTTCATTAGTTCGATGATAGTGGGAACGAGGTTAATAAATGCACAGTTTTCAAGCTATAGATTTAAGTTAGCAGAGTCAGATTAAGAACATGGTTTTAGTCTAATCACAACAAAAAAATGAAGACTCAAAGTCATTCATTTTGAATCATACAAAGTATGGTGGTTGCTCGAATAAATTTATTAAGAATTCCTTGTTCTTCATCACGATGCATTGATCGTTGCGGGTGAAATAAACTGTCATGGCTTCTGTGATTGGTTAAATTTTTCCGACGGAAGAATTTAACCAATCACAGAAGCCATGACAGTTCATTCTGCCTATAGAAAGTTTTCATGTAAACGTATCTTTATTCATAGCAGTAAAATGTAAACACAAAGTAATGAAAGTTAGCCAATCATTCATATTTACATACATGGTTTGCATTTACAGCTTTTACATCCATTTTGGTCTGTGGTTGTAATGACACCATTTCCACATTTGATATACAAACAATTTGAAAGTGGACATACTGAAATGACAAAATATCTCAGTAGAAAAGCAAATCATCTATAGATAGAAATCCCTACTGAGTCATTTTTTACCATTGTCCACTTTTTCTAACTGGTGTTTCTCGATTATTATCTAAAACCATGACGCGATGCGCAAGATCTTAAGTGGTCTCAGGTTTTCAACAGTAGTGATTTATCTGCTTACTGGGCGTAGGCTTGGATGATTTATATTTTACAGCAAACAGCTCATGGGGGTCTCTAAGTATACGTTGTATTTCATTCACTAGGTACGCTCAATGTATACACTTTAACTTTTAAATTTCGAAATGACACACATAGGGGAGATCATAATGTTCGCGAACTCTGGAAATAAGATAACATAGGCCTCTTGTGGGGGGTGGACATACTGAACTAACAAAACAATCGAAGTTAGCCTATCTACCATATTTACATACTTGGTTTGCATTCACAGCTTTTACATCCATTTTGGTCTGTGGTTGTAATAACACCATTTCCACATTTGATATACAAACAATTTGAAAGTGGACATACTGAAATGACAAAATATCTCAGTAGAAAAGCAAATCATCTATAGATAGAAATCCCTACTGAGTCATTTTTTACCATTGTCCACTTTTTCTAACTGGTGTTTCTCGATTATTATCTAAAACCATGACGCGATGCGCAAGATCTTAAGTGGTCTCAGGTTTTCAACAGTAGTGATTTATCTGCTTACTGGGCGTAGGCTTGGATGATTTATATTTTACAGCAAACAGCTCATGGGGGTCTCTAAGTATACGTTGTATTTCATTCACTAGGTACGCTCAATGTATACACTTTAACTTTTAAATTTCGAAATGACACACATAGGGGAGATCATAATGTTCGCGAACTCTGGAAATAAGATAACATAGGCCTCTTGTGGGGGGTGGACATACTGAACTAACAAAACAATCGAAGTTAGCCTATCTACCATATTTACATACTTGGTTTGCATTCACAGCTTTTACATCCATTTTGGTCTGTGGTTGTAATAACACCATTTCCACATTTGATATACAAACAATTTGATAGTGGACATACTGAAATGACAAAACATCTCAGTACAAAAGCAAATCATCTATAAATAGAAATCCCTACTGAGTCATTCTAAATGACATTGTGTATGTTTGTAATTTATGACGTTGTGTATGTTTGTAATTTATGACATTGTGCATGGTTGTAATTTATGACATTGTGAATGGTTGTAAGCTATATTTAAAATGTTTTATTTCATGCTGAACCTGCATGACTATACCGAAAAAAACGGACAATGAATTTAATATTACCTGTAAAATAGTACTAGGGGATAGAGCTCTAGTCAGAGAATTAAGAGTGCGGTAACGGATCCAGCCTTTTTCTTTTCATATCCTCCTAGCAATCAGGGACAAACAAAATGACAATATATTGGAGAAATTGGTATTTCTGCCTGGCTGGCCTGGCAAAACAACGAGGTATGAAGTGTCTTTGTGTTAACTCAGACACTCCAATGTTAAAAACAGACACTCCAGATTTCAGCAGGCTGGTTGATAAAATTGTTTATAGATAATATAACCCTTCATATAGTATTCGCTTTTCTGTTTATTTACCAATTGGGAATGTACCAATTGGGAATGGCACAGGAGTGATACATTTTCTCGGACTTCCAGGTAGTCCTCCAGATGTGCAACTTTTCTTGTCTTTCGGACACTCTGCATCAGGATTGCATTCATCCTTTTGACATGGAAAACCAAGTTCGAGTCCACAATCACTGCCAATACCAGGGTATAATGGACAGGATAATGGCACCAAAATTAATGAAATTGTAAATAGTACTATTTTTATCTCAGTTTCTTGTGAATTAAAATTGATACGAATTTTCTAGATGCTCCCTTAAATAAATATCTTTGTATACGATCGAAACTCAACTACTGAAATAACGTTTGTCATAGAAAGGAGCACAGTCACTGTTCAGATAATATTAGGTGTACAGAATTGCACAAAATTCTCCATACTTAGTATGCCCTGAGACAATCCTACTGTAACGAGGATGAGGGCATTATGGTCTCCCCTATTGTTTTTGCACTTTGCACAGTTGTTATCCAACATAAAAGGAACATTTTCTGTCGCCAAATTTTACATGACGCTGTCTTGTATGTCGTCATCATTTGTATTAAAATTGAGAAAGACTGTACCTATTTACAGGGGTTTATTCACATTGCTCCCTTTAAAAACTATGTAAAACAGAACAGTTCGAAATAGCGTAACTCCCCAAGGATTTAGCCATAAGATAAATTACGTTTTGGAAATTGAAATGAATATGAAGCGCCAATTGAAGAGACATAGGAAATGCAAGGTTTCGACCGAAGTAAGGTGAGAAACTTTCCAGAATTTGCAAGATTTACCTGAAACGACTAGTTCCCAGAGCAAGTTGTTTTCAGCATACGTAATTAGCCAAAAAAGTTACCAAATAAAATAAAATAAATAAAACATTCATTATGGAGGTTGTTTAAAAACCAAGACCGTTTAAGTATTAACCTATATAGATCGTTATCGTATCAGTGGTGGGACTAGATCAAACCCCCTTGCCTAGTCACAGCAGCAGAATGGAGACTCGAACTCATCAATGTTCTGAG
The DNA here is from genome assembly GCA_032352715.1 of Bougainvillia muscus. Taxonomy (NCBI): domain Eukaryota; kingdom Metazoa; phylum Cnidaria; class Hydrozoa; order Anthoathecata; family Bougainvilliidae; genus Bougainvillia; species Bougainvillia muscus. Next base: position 2,860 of record JAUCNQ010126203.1, on the reverse strand, counting down.
TCCGCCTCTGATGTTCTAAATCCACCTATAATTACATACGAAACTGTCCACAAAATGCGTAGAATAAATCGTACCATTTGTTTTCAACGAAAGTGTCTTTGTGCGTACTAAGTATGCAAAAAGAAATTATTTCTACATGAAAATAAATACAAATTCTTATACGAATATTGTGGCTGATCTAAAAGGACATACCAACTAGTGCACCTACATCCAACACCAGACAACAAGATGTCAATACGAAGCAAATACGTAAGAACATGATAGATAAACTTCTTTCTTTCAGCAACTTATAAAATTATAAGCTAAATAAATTTGTTACAGCCTTAAATATACTATTGAATGGCAGTGTTAGCATTTGTGGTAAGTGAATATCTAATCAGGATTTTTGATTTTATCTTCACCCTCCTACATAATCGATTTTCTATTGTGTTTTACTTATTTCTTTCTACGTAAGTTCCTTACATCATCGTATCTAATCTTTTTTGTCGTTATGCTACAAGGAAAACTCCTACGCTATAAGGAACCGTCTCATAACTTCGCTTCATAAATTTGCTTCATAAATTCGCTTCATTCTTTTAAATTTTCATCTCAGATGGAGTGTTATTGTGCATACTTTGTTTGCACAATAACACTTCATCTGAGGTGATAATGAAGCGAATTGTGAAGCGAAGTTAAGTGAATGTTTGAGACGAACCCTAAGGAACTTTTGCTTCTTTGATAAAACAGATAGTAACTAAGTAAGAGAAACCATGTGCATTCAACAAATACCTTTTTTTAGTATTTCACTTTTTCCATGCTTTTAGAATGTATTAATAGCAAAACAATAATGATTGATCTTTGTTTCGACGGAAAAAAAATTCAAAAGAATATTCCAGGAAGAGGTTATTAAGAAACAAGCGTTAAAATACCCCACTTATTTTTAAAGCATATCAGCGCCAACAATTTTAGTGCAATCTGATTCGTTTTTGTACATGCTTATTGAAACGTCATTGAACACCACTGGTGTGTTGTCGTTTTAATAGATCATTATTTTATTCTGACTTATAGGCTGTAGAAATTTAAAAATGAAAATATACGAGAGATAAAAGAGAATTACTAACTTCAATGGCTTTAAATAGAAAACCTGCCTTTTTTCCAGTTAAACTTTTTTATATCTTCCGTTATCGTAAAAGCTCCAATAATCGCCCATGCTAAAATAAACGCCCCCCTTGAAAAAATGCCCTGGTAAAAACCTAGATAACTCAATAAACGCCCCCTGAAATGAACTCCCTCCCCCTCTCAACCCCTGAAAACAAGGGAACAAAACTCCAAGTTAATGACTTCTGTCTAAGCAGAGCTTTGAAGCAGAAAACGACTTTTGCGGTCTCTTTTGCGGAATATACATGCCTTTAGTCACATACTCCTCCCCATTTCCGATCCTTACACGTCACGTCCTTTATATCTTTTTAATGATGATTGACGGATCATAATGAGGTCGTTAAACAGTCGTTAAACGGCTCATTACCGACCTGAAGATGCTGGAAGTATAACCAGCGAAACGTCGTCAAAGAAAACATGATTTAGTCTATGTATGTGTCCTACTTCACCCTACTAGATACTGTTTGTAGTGTATATATAGGTGACGTAAATAAGATATCTTTAGAAAAAGATGTTCTTGTTACTACTACGGAATAGCTCCGTTTTTTCTTTTATAAGAAAACTAGTTTTTTACTTGAGGCTCAATTTTCTTAACAAATCTACCAAAATAAGGTTGAAATTTTCTTATAATCTTCTTAGATTTCTTTACGATTTTACAATATATTTATGTTTGTTTCTTCATGTTGTTCCAAGAAATCTATCTGGAATTATGTACACATTTTCTCTTGCTTGGAGAAAAAATTGACTTGCTAGACATTGACATGGAGATTTTTCTTAATAATTTCTTAAGTTTTTGACATTTTTTAGGCTCATTTTCTTATTAAATGTTTTTTCTTACAAAAAAACAAACGTGTAGACATTTTTGTAAAGAACGCATCTCTTGAAAATAAACGCTTCCCTTGAACAAACGCTGAAGTAAAAAGTTGAAAAATTAAATAAACGCCCAGCTGGCGTTTATTCAAGCTTTTACGGTAACTATTGTTTCCAATTTCAATGTTATGAAATTATAGTTGTGATAAAAGATTTTTCTTCCACAGGTGTTCTCTTTTATAAATTGATATTCCCTTTTAAAGAGATGCTTTTTAAAGAAAGGGAGCACGAAATAAGCAATGAATAGGAACATTTTGTTAGATAAAAAAAATTGTTAATAGAAATTATCTTTAACAATAGACGAGATAGACACGTAACAAATCCATTTTAATATCCATTTTCCGTCGAAACTACGTAAACATAGTAAAGGATTTTATTTTCGAAACTGTGCTAACTAGGATAAAGCTAGTTTCCAAGACAACTGTATATTTGTACTTTAGCAACGATTTTGCATTGCGTTATGATTCTATCTTAATTAATGTAAAACATGATTTTTTTATGAAGTGTTGAAATGAATGTACCCAAGAACAAGCCAACGGCGGATCAGGAACATGCTTTAACCAGTGGAGGATCCAGCCCCAGTCAGAGCAACACGAGGAAGATCTAAACATTTTAATTCTTAATAGCCTTCTGTATGAGAGTTATGTCCAATACAGATGCCATTTACAATTTTTAAACTTATTTGAAATTGGTACAATTGGTTATCTCCATAAGGTACTGGTGCAGTACAATTTTATATAAGAGTTAACTCTATCGTGTACGAGTCAGAGTAAGATAATCTACTTAATATGATCTCTATAAGGTACAGTACTATGGTATATAAGAGATAACTTTATTAAAGAACGACAATTTA